>JARFJB010001817.1:97500-147500 GCA_036346205.1 Vesta saturnalis | reverse complement strand
ACACAGACACAGAGACACAGACACAGACACAGACACACCAGTTAGCTCCCGCCTTCTACTACATCTAAATGATTTATATTAGGAAAAATATTAAAATGCAACAATAAAATGTTTGCTAAACAGCACATTTTAAAAATATTTTCACAAATACAGGGTGTCCCATAAGTCCACAAACTTATACATTTGTAACGGAACACCCTATATATTATTACTGAGTTGAATTCTTTTTGTTTCGTACATCACCTCATCAAAATTTCAGCACCTTATACCGAGTGCTTTCAAAAATATAACAATGTCTTTGTCTGAGTGGACAATGTGGACATGTGTTGATCTTTGTAAGTTCCGTTGCACGTCATTAATTTATTTAGCGAGATCAAATTAACCATATAGCTATGTCGTACATCAACACGATTCAAACAGAGAGAGAAACAATCTAGAACGTTGGCACCTCTTACGTGCAGCGGAGCTTATATGAAAAACCTCATATATGGTACTATTTTATTTTTATACATGTGGCTACACGAAATATCGCAAGTCGTATAGAGCATGATCCAAAACGAGAATCGTAAATTTTCTCGAAATTTTCGAATAGAACACCCTATATTTTTCATCGGCATGGAAGAGCTTATTTGGTACTCTAATACGTTTATGAAGCATTTCCTGTGCCCAAACCCACTCGTTTTATAGTTAAATTCGTCATTATCCGAAACTACCCGTTATTAATCAAAACTAGGCGTAAAAGTTATAGCTCTTAAAGGAACACCTATATATTTTATTCCTATTGGCTGCGGAATAAAGTACGCAACATCTTTTATACTTGTAATTATACTGATATGTTTCAACGTTTCAGAGAAATTTATCAAAAGCTGTTATTAGACGTAGATTTCTAATATTAATAACACCATTTACAAGAAATTTTAATATTTAAATGGTAATTTTTATAATCGGACTAGCATCTTTTTTTAATCCACTATTCTACTACCTTTAAATACGTTAGACATGAAGTGTAAACTACCGTTATCATACTTTCTTGGGAAAAATAAGATACATACGGTATCTAATAGTTGGCCATGGAAAAAATGCATGGTAACTGCCGAATAACTAAACATTAACGTTTCAATTTACGTATCAACTATAAGTTTTGTACATTGTTAGCTGCGTGTTGCTAAATATTATTATTTGTTTGCATGACAACTATTTTTTAAGACGTAAATTATTCATTTAAATGGCTTTTGCTGATAGAAGTGGTTCTTGTGATGGAGTACCAGAAAGATGAGCATCAAAGATATTGTTTTTATACTAAGGGAATGCCAAAGAAAGTCTCTTCTGGTAAGTCGAGTTTATGCAGGACGTTACGAAGACGGAACGAAGACATCCAGACAAGCAAAGCCTGGAAAACTTATTACAAAGATTCATATAAACGGAACATGTAGGCTATATAAAACCAGTTAAGGTTAGACCCGTTCGAAGTGAATAAAATGACTGTTATTTTATCTGTTACCGAAAATCATTCAGTTAGTCAAAAATCAATTAGTTCTGCTGAAGGTGTTAGTGAACGAAGCGTTCAAAGGATTTTGAAGGATAACCGTTTTCATGCGTATCATATCCAGTTTCATCAACAACTATTTGATATGGATTGGAGTGACGTGTCGTATTTTGCAATTGGGCTCAACTTAAAATCGATATAACTTACAACTTTTTTGATAAAGTTTTGTTCTCGGGTGAAGCCACATTTCACAAAAATGGATTTGTGAATCACCATAACTTCCCCTATTATTCAGATCAGAATCCGAGGCGTTTCAGGTAGGTCGACTATCAGCACAAATGGTCGTTAAATGTTTCGAGCGGAATTATTGGTGAACATATTGGACTTTATTTTTTTTAACGGGCATTTGAATGAAGCTATGTATCTTGATTTTCTGCAAAATCATCATCTATGTGCATTTGCCAATAACTGTGTGGAATGAAATGTGGCTGCAACACGATGTAGCCCCGCCCATTATTCCGCTCACGTCAGGGACTGTCTTAATGTATTCTTTTCCAATGGTTGGATTGGCAGAGGAGCGCTGTGTAACTGGCCACCCCAACGCCCTGCTTTAATTATATTGGATTTCATTTAGTGGGTTATATGAAGGAAATCGTTTACCAAGAGCCTCCAACTACACAAGAAAATATGCAACAAAGAATAACTTTTAAGCTTAGTTTTGATTAATAAGGGAATTAATAACGAATTTAACTAAAAAACGAGGTGGTTTGGGTATGGAATGCTTAATAAAATTGATAGAGTAGCAAATAAGCTATCCCATGCCGATGGTGTTCCATTTGAAAATTTCGAGAAAAAGTACGATTCTGATTTTGGACCATACTGTATACGACTTCCGATATTTCGTGTAGGCATCTGTATCAAAATAAAATAGACCATATACACCACAAATAATAATATAGACTACAAATAATAATTCATTTCGTTTCTTTCTTGAAAGATACAGAGTGATGAACACATGTCCATTCAGACAAAGAAAGTGTCATATCTTTGAAAGCATTGGGTGTAAGATACAAATCTGGAATATATAGGGTGTTCCATTAAAAAATTTATAAGTTCGTGTTGTCATGGCCACCCTGTATTTGTGAACATATTTTTAAAATGTGCAATCTAGCAAGCATTTGATTGCTCTATTTTAATATTTTTTGTAATATAAATTATTTAGATGTAGTATAAAACGGAAGCTAAGATGCAGGTCTGTATATATATATATATATATATATATATATATATATATATATATATATATATATATATATATTATATATTATATATATATATATATATATATATATATATATATATATATATATATATATATATTGTGTGTGTGTGTGTGTAAACAATATATGTATAATGTTTCAGTTAACAATAAAAATTAATTCAAGTATTGATTATTTACACGGTAATGCCACTTAAGAAAAGAAATTAAAAAATGTGAAACAAGAGAATCTACCTTTTAGCTAGATATTCATATTATCTAAATAACCCTTCCATAAAACAAAAATGATAAACTGTGATTACACAAATTTTTTAGATAAGAAACAGTCAAGATAATAAACAGGTAATAATTGATTGCTTAGTTATCTTTTCACAAGTTTATAAATTAAACATGTCTTATAAAACATTAAAATGTGCTGTGGTAGGTGACGGTACTGTAGGTAAAACTTGTTTATTAATTCGTTATGCAAAGGATGATTATCCAGTGGATTATATACCAACATTATTTGAAAATTATGCTAATACTGTTTCAGTAGGCGATGAAAGGTATGATTTTCATTTATTTGACACTGCAGGTGAGTATTTTTGAGCAGGCTTTTGAAGTACTCATGTTTTAATCCCCAGGGCAGGAAGATTATGGCCAATTAAGAAAATGTACGCTACAGAATGCTGATATTTTTATTGTATGTTTCTCAGTAGTGCTATGGAACTCATTTGTAAACGTTAGAGAAAAAGTAAGTATCTTAAGCAGTTATTATTAGGTGCATAAAGACAAATGATTTTTTATGAAAATGTAAACTTTCACGATTTACATTTGAAAAAATAAATACAAAGCTTTTAGGTGGTTTAAATCGTGTGTATATACGCTTCGATAACTACAATCGTCAGTAAAGAATGGCAGTTTAATTAAGCTGTGAAACAAATTTATGAAATGCGAAAACGCAAATAATAAAGGTATTATAACGAAATACTTTTTTCTTTCTTGCTTTTGCCATAAAATCATGGTATGGAAAAACTCACTAGCAAATCAACTAACGTAATATATAAACGATATTATCTTTTTAGCGATTTTCACTGTTGAGAAAAATACGCTTCGTCCCTGTAATTACTACTGAACGGTTTAAGGTATCAAAATACGGTTATTGTATAGACCGATTTCTCTCGAACAAAATGGTGAGGTATCGTTATAGTGTGCAAACATCAAATTTTATTGTTTTATGTTATTGGACTATTAACCATGATTATATAATTCAGGCATATTACATACAGGGTGGCCCTGTTGCTAGGATAGGTAGAACACGGAAATATAAGTTGGGTTTGCATAGTACAAAATTTTCCAAACGGCATCCGTATTTAAGATACAGGGTTTAAAAAAAAATGTATGCCCATTTTTTACGATTATGTCGAAACTACTGGCAACATTGTAATGAAATTTTGTATGAATATATTTTGGAAGCTGACACATCCCATGATTTTTTTTTATATCTGGCTCTCATAGAGGACGCAAGTTACACGGTTCGCAACGAGTAGTTTTAAACATAACCTTTTCGAGATTAGATTTTCTGGTTCAAATTTTAAGTGAACTTAAACATCATTCAATTTTACACCAAAAAGCTACTATTGGTAAAACTCGATACTGTGTACCGTTTTCGAAATGTTTTGATTTGAAAATACCCAAATTTAAATTTCACCTAAAAATTTAAATATCAAATTCAATTAAATTAAAACTTAAACCAAAAATATTCAATTACTTTATTTGTATAACCGCAATTGCTGGCACAAATTTTATTAGATTTATTAAAATTTACTGAAACATATATTAATAAATTTTCAATATTAAATACTGAAAAAAAAACTTTTTAATTAAAATTTTACATGTAAATTAATTTTAAAAGAAATAATAAAGACAAAATTAAACTTTAATTTTAAAATAATTGGGTTTGTTGGGTTTTTTTTTTTTTTGTGTGTTTTTGGGGGGGGGGAGGTTTGTGTTTTTTTTGGGTTTGTGTGTTTGGGGTTTTTTTTTTTTTTTTTTGGGGGGGTTTGTGTGTTTTTTGGGTTTGTGGGGGTTTTTTTGGTTGTTTTTTTTTTTGTTTTTTGTTGGTTTTTTTTTTGGGGTTTGGGGGTTTTTGTGGGGGTGTTTGTGTGTTTGGGGTTTTTTGGTGTTTTGTGGGGGTTTTGTTGTTGGGTTTTTTTTTTTTTTGGGGGTTTTGGGGTTTTTTGGGGGTTTTTGTTTTTTTTTTGGGGGGGGGTTTTTGGGGTTTTGTGGTTTGGGGGGGGGTTTTTTTTTTGTTTGTTGTGTGTTGTGTGGGTGTTTGTTGTTTTGGTTTTTTTTTGTGGGGGTTTTGTGGGTTTGTGGGTTTTTTTTTTTGGGGGGTTGTTTGGTTTTTTTTGGGGGGGGTTTTTTTTTTTTGGGTTTTTGGTGTTTTTTTTGTTTTGGGGTTTTTTTTTTTTTTGGGGTGGGGTTTTTTTTGGGGGGTTTTTTTTTTTTTGTGGGGGTTTTTTTGGGGGGGGGGGGTTTTTTTTTTGGGGGTGGGGTTTTTGGGTTTGTGGTTTTTTGGTTGTTTTTTGGGGGTTTTGGGGTTTTTTTGTGTGGGGTTTTGGGTTTGTTGTTTGTGTTTTGTGTGGGGGGTTTTTGGGGGTGTTTGTGGGGGGGGTTTGTGTTTTGTGGGGTTTTTTGGTTTGTTTTTTTTGGGGGGTTTTTTTTTTTTTTTTTTTTTTGGGGTGTGTTTGTGTGTTTGTGTGGGTGTTTTTTTTTTTTGGGGGGGGGTTTTTTGTGTTTGGGGGTTGTTTGTGTGGTTTTGTGTTTGGTTGTTTTGTTTTTTTGGTTTTGTGTTTGGGTTTTTTTTGGGGGTTTGTGTTTGTGGTTTGTGGTTTGTGTGTTTGTGTGGGGTGTTTGGGGGGTTTTTTGGTTTTGTGGGGGGTGGGGGGTTTTTTGTTTTGTGTTTGTGTTTGTTTTTGGGTTTTGTGGGTGTGGTTTTGTGGTGGGGTTGTTTTTTTTTTTTTTTTTTTTTTTTTTTTTTTTGTTGGGGGGTGTGGGGTTTTTTGTGTGTTTGGTTTTGGGTTTTTGGGGTTTTGTGGTTTTTGTTTTTGGGGTTTTGTGGTTTGTGTGTTTGGGTTTTTTGGGGGGGTTTTTGTGGGGTTTTTTGTGGGGGGGGGTTTTTTTTGTGTTTTTTTTTTTTTTTTTTTTTGGGGGGTTTGTTGTTTTTTGGGGTGGGTTTTTTTTTTTTTTGGGGGTGGGTTTTTTTTTTTTTTTTGGGGGGGGTTGTTTTTTTTTTTTGGGGGGGTGTTTTTGGGTTTTAGGGGTTTTTTTTTTTTTTTTTTTTTTGGGTTTTGGGGTTTTTTTTTTTTTGTTTTGGTTTTGTGGTTTTGGGGGGGGTTGTTTTTTGTTTTGGGGGGTTTTTTTTGTGTTTTGGGGGTTTTTTGGGGGTTGGGTTTTTTTTTTTGGGGGTGGGTTTTTTTGGTTGTGTGTTTTTTTTTTTGGGTTTTGGGGTTTTTGGGTTTTGTGTTTTGTGTTTTTTTTTTTTTTTGGGGGGGGGGGGGGGGTGGGTTTGGTTTTTTTTTTGGGGGTTTTGGTTTTGTGTTTTGGGGGTTTTTTTTGGGGGTGTTTGTGTTTTTTTTGGGGGGTGGGGGTTTTTTTTTTTTTTTTGGGGGGGGTTTTTTTGGTGGTTTTTGGGTTTGTGGTTTTGTGGTTTTTTTTTTTTGGGGTGGGGTTTGTTTTTTTTTTTTTTTTTTTGGGGGGTGGGGTTTGTTTTTTTTTTTTTGGGGGGGGGTTTTTGTTTTGTGGTTTTTTTGGGGGGGGTTTTTTTGTTTTGTGTTTTGTGTTTTGTGTTTTGGGTTTTTTGGTTTTTTTTTTTTTTTTTTTTGGGGGGGGTTTTTTGTGTGGGGTTTTTTTTTTTTTTTTTTTTTGTTGTTTTGGGTTTGGGGGTTTTTGTGTTTTGTGTTTTGTGGTTTGTTTGTGTTTTTTGGGGTGTGTGTGGTTTTTTTTGGGGGGGGGTTTGGGGGGGGGGGGTGTTGTGGTTGTTTTTTTGGTGTTTGGTTTGGTTTTTGGTTGTGTTTGGTTTTTGGGGGGGTTTTTGGTTTTTTTTTTTGGGGGGGGGGGGGGGTTTTTTTTTGGGGTTTGGTTTTGTGGGGTTTTTTTTTTTTTTTTTTTGGGGTGGTTTTTTTTGGGGGGTTTTTTGTGGGGGGGTTTTGGTTGTTTGGGGTTTTGGGGGGGGGGTTTTTTGGGTTTTTTTTTTTTTGTGTTTTGTGTTTTGGGGGGGTTTTTTTTGGGGGGGGGGGGGTTTTTTTTTGGGGGTTTTTTTTTTTTTGGGTTTGTTTTTGTTTTTTTTTTTTTTTTGGGGGTTTTGTGTGTTTTTTTTTTTTTTTTTTTTTTTTTTTTTTTTTTTTTTTTTTTTTGTGTGGGGGTTTTGGTTTGTGTTTTGTGTTTGGGGGTGTTTGGTTGGGGGTTTGTTGTTTGTGTTTGTGTGTTTTTTTAGGTTTGTTGTTTTGGGGGGTGGTTTGGTGTTTGTGTGGTTTGGTGTTTGTGTTTTGGGTTTGGTTGTTTATTTTTGGGGGGTTTTTTTTGGGGGGGTTTTTTTTTTTGTGTTTTTGTTGTTTTTTTTTGTGTTTTTTGGGGGGGGGGGTTTTGGTTTTTTTTTTTTTTTTGGGGTGGGGGGGGTTTTTTTTTTTGGGGGGGTTTTTTTTGTGGGGTTTGGGTTTTGGGGGGGTTTTTTTTTTTTTGGGGGGTTTTGGGGGGTTTGTGTTTTGGGTTTTTTGGGGTGTGTTTTGTTTGTGGTTTTTTGGGGTTTTGTTTTTGGGTTTTTTTTTTTTTTTTTTTTGGGGTTTTTTTGGGGGGGTTTTGTTTTGGGGTTTTGTTGTTTTGTTTGGTTGTTTTTTTGTTTGGGGTTTTTTTGGTTTTTTTTTTTGTTGTTTTGGGGGGGTTTTTTTTTTTTTGTGGTTTTTGTGTTTTTTTTTTTTTTTTTTTTGGTTGTTTGGGGTTTTTTAATTTTTTTTGGGGGGTTTTTTTTTTTTTTTTGTTGTTTGGTGTTTGTGGGGGGGGTTTTTTTTTTTTTTTTTTGTGTGTTTTTGTGTTTGTGGGTGTTTGGTGTTTATTTGTTTGGGGTTTTTTTTGTTTGGGTTTTTTGGGGGGTTTTGTGTTTTGTGGTTGTTTTTGGGGTTTTGTTGGTGTTTTGGGTTGGGGGTTTTTTGGGGTTTGTGGGTTTTGGGGTTGTTTGTGTTTTTTGTTGTTTGGTTTTTGTTTTTTTTTTGTGGGTGTTTGGTGGGGTTTTTTTGGTTTTGTGGTTTTTTTTTTTTTGTTTTGTGGTTTTTTTTGTGGTTTTGTGTTTGGTTTGGGGGTTTTGTGTTTTGTTGGGGGTTTTTTTTTTTTTTTTGTGTTTTTTTTTTTTTTTTGTGTTTGGGGTGGTTTTTTTTGGGGTTTTTTTTTGTGTGTTTGTGGGGTTTTTTTTTTGGGGGGGTTTTGTGTTTGTGTGTGTTTGTTTGTTTTTTTTTTTTTTTTTTTTTGGGGTTGTGGTTTTTTTTGTTTGGGGGTGTTTGTGGTTTTTTTTTGGGGGGGTTTTGTGTTTTTGTTTTTTTTTTTTTTTTGTTTTATTTTTTTGGGGGGTTTTGTTGTTTGGGGGGTTTTTTGGGTTTTGTTGTTTGGGTTTTTTTTTTTTTTGGGGGTGTTTGTGGGGGGGGGGTTTATTGGGTTTTTTTTGGGTTTAAGGGGGGGGGGTTTTGTTGTTTTTGTTTGGGGGGTGTGTTTTGGTTTGGTTTTTTTTTTTGGGGTTTTTGTGGTTTTGTGTTTTGTGTTTTGTTTGGTTGTTTGGGTTTTGGGGGTTTTTTTTTTTTTTTTTTTTTTTTTTTGTGTTTTTTTTTTTTGTGTTTTTTGGGGGGGGGTTTTTTTTTTGTGTTTTGTGGGGGTTTTTTTGTTGTTTGGGTTTTTGGTGTTTGTGTTTTGTTTTTTTTTTTTGTTTGTGGTTTGTGTGGGTGGGGGTTTTTTGTTGTTTGGGTTTTTGGGTTTTTTTTTTTTGGGGGTTTGTTGTTTGGTTGGTTTAAGGGGGGGTTTTGTGTTTTGGGTTTTTTTTTTTTTTTTTTTTGGGTTGGTTTGGCCCCTTTTTTTGGGGTTTTTTTTTTGGGGAAATTTTTTGGGGGTTGTTTTTTTTGTTGTGTGTTTGTGTGTTGTTTTTTTTTGGGGGGGGTTTTTTTCCTGTGGTTTTTTTTTTGTTGTGTGGGGGGGTTTTTTTTTTGGGGGTTTTTTTTTTTTTTTTTTTTTTTTTTTTTTGGGGGGTTTTTGGTTGTTTTGGGTTTTGGGGGGTTTTTTTGGGGGTTTGGGTTTTGTGTGTGGTTTGTGGGGGTTTTTTTTGGGGGTGTTTTGGGGTTTGTGTGTTTGTGTGTTTTGGGTTTGTGTTTGTGGGTGTTTGGGGGTTTTTTTTTTTTTTTTTTTTTTTTTTGGTTTGTGTGTTTGTGGGGGGTTTTTGTGGGGGGGGTTTTTTTTTTTTCCTTGTGGGGTTTGGGGGGGGTTTTTTTTGGGGGGGGTTTTTTTTTTGGGGGTTTGGTTTTTTTGGGTTTTGTGGTTTGTTGGGTTTTGTGGTTTGTGTTTATTTTTGGGTTTTGTTTTTGGTTTTGTGGAGGGGGGTTTTTTTTTTTTTGTGTTTTGGGTTTTTTTTGGGTTTGTGGTTTGGGTTTTGGGTTTTGTTTGTGTTTGTGTTGTTTTTTTTTTGGGTTTTTTTTGTGGGGTTTTTGTTTGTTGTTTGGTTTTGGGGGGGGGGTTTTTTTTTTGGTTTGGTTGTTTTGGGGGGTTTTTTTTTTGGGGGGTGTTTTTTTGTTGTTTGTTGTTTGGTTGTTGTTGTGGGTTTGGGGGGTTTTTTTGGGGGGTTTTTTGTTTGGGGGTTTTTGGTTTGTGTGGGGTGGGGGTTTTGTGGTTTGTGGTTTGGTGTTGTGTGTTGGTGGGGGTTTTTTTTTTGGTTTTTTTTTTTTGGGGGGGGTTTTTTTTGGGGGTGGTTTGGTTGTTTGTGTTTGTGTGTTTTGTTTTTTTTTTTGGTGTTTTTTTTGGGTTTGGGTTTGTGTGTTTGTGTGTTTGTGTGTTTTGTGTTTGTGTGTTTGTGTGGGTTTTTTTTTTGGGGGTGGGGTTTTTTTTTTTTTTTTGGGGGCCCCTTTTTGGGGTTTTGTTTTGGTGTTTTTTGGTGTTTTGGGGGGTTTTTTGTGGTTTTGGTTTGTGTGGGGGTTTTTTTTTTTTTTTTTTTTGGGGGTGTTTGGGGGGGGGGGGGTTTTTTTTGGGTGGGTTTTTGGTTGTTTGGGTTTTTGGGGGGGGGTTTTTGTTTGTTGTTTGGGGTTTTTGGTTTTTTTTTGTGGGGGTTTTTTTTTTTTTTTTTTTTTGGGGTTTTTTTTAAAGGGGGGGTTTTTTTTTTTTTTTGTTTTTGTGGGGGGTTTTTTTTTTTGGGGGGTTTTGTTGGGGGGTGTTTTTGGGTTTTGTGTTTGTGTGGGGGGGTTTTTTTTTTGGGGGGGGGGGTTTTTTTTGTTGTTGGTTGTTTGTTGTTTGGGTTTTTTTTTTTTTTTGGGTGTTTTTTTTTTTTTTTTTGGGTTTTGGTTTTGGTTTGTGGGGGTTTTTTGTTGTTTGGTTGTTTTTTGGGTTTTTGGTGGGTTTTTTTTTTTTGGGGGGGGGTTTGGTTTTGTGTTTTGTGGGGGGGTTTTTTTTTGTTGTTTGGGGGGGTTTTTTTTGTTTTGTTTTTTGTGTTTTTGGTTTTTTTTTTTTTTTGGGTTTTGGGTTTTGTGTTTTGGGGGTTTTTTTTGGGGTTTGTGTGGGGGTTTTTTTTTTTTGTGTTTGTGTGTTTTTTGGGGGGTTTTGTGGGGGTTTTGTGTTTGTGTGTTTGGTGGGGTTTTTTTTGGGGTTTTTTTTTTGTGTTTAGGGGTTTTTGTGTTGTTTGGGTTTGTCTGTGTGTTGTTTTTGGGGTTTTTGTGGGGTTTTTTGTGTTGGTGGGGTTTTTTTTGTGTTGTGTGTGTTTTTTTGGGGGTGGTTTGTTTGGGGGGTTTTTTTTGTGTTTTGGGGGGGTGTTTTGTCGTTTTTTTTTTTTTTTTGTGTTTGGGGGGTTTTTTTTGGGGGGGTGTTTTTTTGTGGGGTGTTTGTGGTTTGGTTTTTTGGGGGGTTTTTTGGGGGTTTTGTGGTTTGTTGTTTTGGTTGTTTGTTGTTTGGGTTTGTGTTTGTGTTTTTTTTTTTTTTTTTGGGTTTTGGTTGTTTTGGGGTTTTTTTGTGTGGTGGGGTGTTTGGGGGTTTTTTTGGGGTTTTTTTTTTTGTTTTGTGGTTTTGTTTTTTTTTGTTTGGTTTTGGGGTTTGTGGGGGTTTTTGGTGTTTTTTTTTTTGGGGTTTTGTGGTTTGGGGTTTTGTTTGTGGTTTGTGTGTTTTTTTTTTTTTTTTTTTTTTTTGGGTTTGGTGTTTGTGTGTTTGGTTTTGGGTTTTTTTTGTGTTTTGGGTGTTTTTTTTTTGTGTTTTTTTTTTTTTTTTTTTTTTTTTTTTTTTGTGTTTTTTTTTTGTTTGTTGTTTTTTTTTTTTTTGTTGTTGTTTGTGTTTGTGTGTTTTGTGTTTTTTTTTTTTTTTTTTTTTTGTGTGGTGGGTGTGTGTTGTTGTTTGTGTGGTTTGTGTGTTTTTTGTGTGTTGTGTTTTGTGTGTGGTGTGTTGGTTTTTTTTTTTTTTTTTTTTTTTTTTTTTTTTTGGGGGTTTTTTTTTCTTTGGGTTTTTTTTTTTTGGGGGGGTTTTTTGGGGGGGTGGGGGGTTTTTTTTTGGGGGAAAAAAATTGATTTAAATTTTAAAAAAACTTTTAAAAAAAAGGGAATTTTTTTTTAAAAAAAAAATTTTTTTTTTTAAAATTTTAAAATTAAAAAATTAATTTTAAATTTTAAAAATTAAAATTTTTAAAAAAAAAATTTTTTTTTTTTTTTAAAAAAAATTTTAAATTTTTAAAAAATTTTTATTTTTTTTAATTTATTAAAATTTTTTAAATTTTTTTTTTAAATTTTTAAAAAAAAATTTTAAATGGGAAAATTAAAATGGGAATTTAAAAGGGGTTTAATTTTTTAAATTTTTAAAAATTTTTGGGGTTTTTTTTTAAAATTTTTTTTAAAAAAAAATTTCCAAAAAAAAAAAATTGGTTTTCCCCTTTTTTTAAATTTTTTTTTTTTTTTAAAATTTTAAAATTTAAAACATTTTAAAAAAAAATTTTAAAAATTGGCCTTAAAACCGGGGGAAAATTTTTTATCAAATTTGGGGGTTTTTTGAAAAAATTAAAATTTGGAAAAAAAAAAAAATTTGGGGAAGGGGGTTTTTTGGTTTAAAAAAAAACCAAATTCCAAAAAAATTTTTTTTTAATTACCTATTTTTAAAAAAAAATTTTTGGGGTTTTAATTATTTTTTAAAAAAAGGGGGCCCGGGAAAAGGGTTTCCCTTTTTTTTTTTAAAAAGAAATTTCCCCTTTAATTTAAAACCCTTTAAAAATTTGGGGGTTTTCCCCAAAATTTTGGGGCGGGTTTTAAATTTTTTGGGGTTTTGGGGGGTTTGTGTGGGGTTTTTTTTTTTGGGTTTGGTGGGGGTTTTGTGTTTTTTTTGGGTTTGTGTTTTGTTTTGGGTTTGGGGGGGGGTTTTGGTTTTTTTTTTTTGGGGGGGGGGGGTTTTTTTTGTGTGGGTTTTTTTTTTTTTTTTGGGGGGGTTTTTTTTTTTTGGGTTTTTTTTTTTTTTTTTTGGGGGGGGGGGGTTTTGTTTTGGTGGGTGTTTGTGTGTTTTGTTTTTTTTGGTTTTGGGGTTTTTTTTGGGGGGTTTTTTTTTGGGTTTTTTTTTTTTTTTTTTTTGTGTTTGTTGTTTTTGTTTTGGGTTTTTTGTGGTTTTTTTGGGGTGTTTTGGGGTTTGGGGGGGGGTTTTTTTTTTTTGGTTTGGGTTTTGTGTTTGGGGGGGGGTTTTTTTGGGGTTTTTTTTTTTTGTTTGGTTGTTTTGGGTTTGGGGGGTTTTTTGTTGTTTTTTTGTGTTTGTGTTTTGGGGGGTTTTTTTTTTTTGGGGGTGTTTGTGTGTTTTTTGTGGGGTTTTTTTTTGGTGGTTTGTTTTTTTTTTTTTTTTTTTTTTGGGGGGGGGGTTTTTGTGTTTTTTTGGGTTTTGGTTTTTTGGGTTTTTTTGTTTTTTTTGGGGTTTTTGTGTTTGTGGGGGTTTGTGGGGGTTTTTTTGTGTTTGGTTGTTTGGTTTTGTGGGGGGTTTTGGTGGGGTTTTTTTTTGGGTTTTTGTGTTTTTTTGGGGGGGGTTTTTTTGTGTGGGTTTTGTGTTTTGTGTTTGTGTGGGGTTTTTTGGGGGGGTTTTTTGGGTTTTTTTGGGGGTTTTGGGGGGGTTTTTTTTTTTTTTTTTTGGGTGGGTGGGGGTTTTTTTTTTGGGTTGTTTTTGGGTTTTTTTGGGGGGGTTTTTGTGGGTGTTTTGTGGGGTTTTGTGTTTTGTTGTTTGGTTGTTTTTTGTGTTTGTGGGGGTTTTTTTTTTTTGGGGGTTTTGGGGGTTTTTTTTTTTTTTTTTTGGTTTTTGGGGGGTGTTTGTGTGTTTGTGTTTTGGTTTTTTTGTTGGGGTTTTGTGGGTTGGGGTGTGTTTTTTGGGGGGGTGTTTTTTTTTGGGGGGGTTTGTTTTGGGTTTTGTGTTGGGGTTTTGGGGGGTTTTTTTTGGGTTTTTTTGGGGGTGGGGGGTTTTTTTGGTTTGGGTTTTGTGTGTTTTTTGGGGGGTTTGTGGGGTTTTTTTTTTTTTTTTGGGTTTTGGGTTTGTGTGTTTTTTTTTTTTTTTTTTTGGGGGGGTTTTTTTTTTTTTTTTTTTTTTTGGGTTTTTTTGGGGGGGTTTTTTTGTTTGTTGGTTTTGTGTTTTTTTGGGGGGGGGTTTTGTGTTTGTGTTTTTTTGGGGGTTTTTTTTTTTGTTTTGGGTTTTGGGGGGGGGTTTTGTTTGTTTTGTGGGGGTTTTGTTTTGGGGTTTTTTGGGGGTTTTTTGGGTTTTTTTTTTTTTTTGTGTTTTTGTTTGGGGTTTGGTTTGTTGTTTTTGTTTTGGGTTTTTGTGGTTTTGTGTTTTGGGGTGTTTTGGTGTTTGTGGTTTTGTGTTTTGGGGGGGTTTTTTTTTTTTTTTTTTTTGGGGGGGGTTTGGGGGGTTTTTTTTGGGGGGGGGGTTTTTTTTTGTTTTGGGGGGGGGTTTTTTTGGGGGGGGTTTTGTGTTTTTTTTGGGGGGTTTTTTTGGGGGGTTTTGGTTTTTGTGGGTTTTTTGGGGTTTTTTGTGTTTTTTTTTTTTGGGTTTTGTTGTTTTGTGGGTTTTTTTTTTGGGGGTTTTGGGGGTTTTTTTTGGGGGTTTTTTGTGTTTTGGTGGGGGGTTTTGTGTGGGGGGTTTTTTTTTTTTTTTTTTTTGGGGGGGGGGGGGGGGTTTTGTGTTTTTTTTTTTTGGGGTGGTTTGTGTTTTTTTTTTTTTTTTTTTTTTTTTTGGGTTGTTTGTGTGTTTTGTGGGGTTTTTTTTGGGGTTTTTGTGGGTTTTTTTGGGGGGTTTTGGGGTTGTGTTTTGGGTTTTTGGGGTTTTTTTTGTGTTTTTTAAGGGGGGGGGGTTTTGTGTTTTGGGTGTTTTGGTTTTGGTGTTGTGGTTGTGTGGTTGTGGGGGTTTTTGTGGGGGGGGGTTTTTTTTTTTGTGGTTTGTGGTTTTTGGGTGGGGGTTTGTGGGGGTTTTTTTTGTTGTTTGTGTTTGGGTTTTTGGGGTGGTTTTTTTTGGGGTGTTTTGGGGTTTTTTTTGTGGTTTGTGGGTGTTTTGTGGGGGTTTTGTTGTTTGTTGTGGTTGTGTTTTGTGGGGGGTTTTTTTGGGGTTTTTGTGTGGGGTTTTTTTTTTTGGGGTGGGGGGGGTTTTGTTTTGGGTTTTTTTTGTGTGTTTGGGTTTTTTTTTGTGTGGGTTTTTTTTTTTTTGGTGTGTTTGTGTTTTTTTTTTGGGGGGGGGGGGGTTTTTTAAAATTTTTTTGGGTTTTTTTGGTTTTTTTTTTGGGTTTGTGTTTTGGTTTTGTGGGGGGGTTTTTGTGTTTTGTGTTTTTTTGTGTGGTGGTTTTTTGTGTTTTGGGTTTGGGTTTTTTTTTGGGTTTTTTGGGTTTTGGGGGGTTTGTGGGGGTTTTTTTGTGGTTTGTGGGGTTTTTGGGGGGTTTTTTGGGTTTTTTTTTTTTTTTTTTTGGGGGGGGTTTTTGTTGTTTGGTTGTGTTTTGTGAGGTTTTGTGGGTGTTTTGTGTTTTGGGGTTTTTGGGGTGTTTTTTTGTTTTTTGTGGGGTTTTTTTTGGGTTTGGGTTTTGGGTTTTGTTTTTTTTTGGGGGTTTTTTTTTTTTTTTGGGGTTTGGGGTTTTTTTTGGGGGTTTGTTGGGGGGGGGTTTTTTTTTTTGTGTTTTTGGGGTTTTTTGTGTTTTTTTGGGGGGGGGGTTTGTGTGTTTTGTGTTTTTTTTTTTTGGGGGGGGTTTTGGGGTTTTGTGTTTTGGGGTTTGTGTGGGGGTTTTTGGTTTTGGGGGGTTTTTGTGTTTTTTTGGGTTTTGTGTGTTTGTGGTTTTTTTTTTTTGGGGGGGGGGTTTTTTTTGGGTTTTTGTGTTTGTGTGTTTGTTTTGGGGGTTTTTTTTGGGTTTTTTTGGGGTGTTTTGTGGTTTGGGGGTTTTTTTAAGGTTGTTTGTTGTTTTTTTTTTGGGGGGGGGGGGGGTTTTGTTTGGGGGTGGGGGGGGGGGGGTTTTTTTTTGGGGTTTTGGTGTTGGGGGGGGGGTTTGGGGGGTTTTTTTTTTTTGGGTTTTGGTTTTTTTTGGTTTTTGTTTTGGGGGTTTTTTGGGGGGTTTTTTTTTTTGGGGTTTTTGTGTTTTGGTTTTGTGTTTGGGTTTTTTTTTTTTTTTGGGGGTGTTTGTGTTTTTTTTTTTTTTTTTGTGTGTTTGGGGGTGTTTTTTTTTTTTTTTTGGGGGTTTTTTGTGGTTTTGGGGTTTTTTTTTTTTTTTTTTTTTTTTGGTTTGTTGTTTTTTTTTTGGGGGTTTTTTTTTTTTTTGGGGGGGGGGTTTTTGGGGTTTTGGTTTTTTTTTTTTTGGGGGTTTTTTTTTTTTTTTTTTTTGGGGGGTGTGTGGGTGTTTGGTTTTGGGGGTTTTTGGGGGGGGGTTTTTTTTTTTTTGGGGTTTGGGTTTTTTTTTTTTGGGTTTTTTTTGGTTGTTTGGGTTTTTTGGGGGTTTTTTTTTTTTTTGGGGGGTGTTTTTTTTTTTTTTTTTTTTTTTGGGGGGTGTTTTTTTTTTGGGGGTTTGTGTTTTTTGGGGGGGGGTTTTTTTTTTTTTTTTTTTGGGTTTTTTTTGGGGGTGTTGTGTGTTTGGGTTTTTTTTTTTTTTTTTTTGTGTTTGGGTTTTTTTTTTTTGGGGGGTTTTTTTTTTTTTTTTTGGGGGTTTTTTTTTTTTTTTGGGTTTTTTTTTTTGGTTTGTGGGTGTTTTTGGGGGGGGGGGGGGGGTTTTTTTTTTTTTGGGTTTGTGTTTGTGGGGGGGGGGTTTTGGGTTTTTTTTTTTGGGTTTTTTTTGGGGGTTTTGGGTTTTGGGTTTTTTTTTGTGGGGGGCCCGGGGTTTTGTGGTTTTTTGGGGTGGTTTTGGGTTTGGTTTTTTTGGGTTTTTGGGTTTTGGGGGTTTTTGTGGGGGTTTTTTTTTTGGGGTTGGGGTTTTTTTTTTTTTGGGGTGGTTTTTTTTTTGGGGGTGGGGGTTTTGTTGTTTTGGGTATTTTTTTGGTTGTTTGGTTGTTTGGTTTTGGTTGTTTGTTGGGTTTTTGGGGGTGTTTGTGGTTTTGGTGGTTTGTTGGTTGGGGGTTTTTTTTGGTGTTTGGGTTTTGGTTTTTTGGGGGGGTTTTGGGGGGGTTTTTTTTTGTGTGGTTTGGTTGTTTGGGGTTTTTGGTGTTTTTTGGGGGTTTTTTTTTTGTTGGTTTGTTTTGGGGTTTTGGGGTTTGTGGGGGGTGTTTTTTTTGGTGTTTGGGGGGTTTTTTTTTGGGTTTGTTGGGTTTTTTTTTTTTTTGTGTGTTTTTGGGGGGGGGGAGGTTTGTGTTTTTTTTGGGTTTGTGTGTTTGGGGTTTTTTTTTTTTTTTTTTGGGGGGGTTTGTGTGTTTTTTGGGTTTGTGGGGGTTTTTTTGGTTGTTTTTTTTTTTGTTTTTTGTTGGTTTTTTTTTTGGGGTTTGGGGGTTTTTGTGGGGGTGTTTGTGTGTTTGGGGTTTTTTGGTGTTTTGTGGGGGTTTTGTTGTTGGGTTTTTTTTTTTTTTGGGGGTTTTGGGGTTTTTTGGGGGTTTTTGTTTTTTTTTTGGGGGGGGGTTTTTGGGGTTTTGTGGTTTGGGGGGGGGTTTTTTTTTTGTTTGTTGTGTGTTGTGTGGGTGTTTGTTGTTTTGGTTTTTTTTTGTGGGGGTTTTGTGGGTTTGTGGGTTTTTTTTTTTGGGGGGTTGTTTGGTTTTTTTTGGGGGGGGTTTTTTTTTTTTGGGTTTTTGGTGTTTTTTTTGTTTTGGGGTTTTTTTTTTTTTTGGGGTGGGGTTTTTTTTGGGGGGTTTTTTTTTTTTTGTGGGGGTTTTTTTGGGGGGGGGGGGTTTTTTTTTTGGGGGTGGGGTTTTTGGGTTTGTGGTTTTTTGGTTGTTTTTTGGGGGTTTTGGGGTTTTTTTGTGTGGGGTTTTGGGTTTGTTGTTTGTGTTTTGTGTGGGGGGTTTTTGGGGGTGTTTGTGGGGGGGGTTTGTGTTTTGTGGGGTTTTTTGGTTTGTTTTTTTTGGGGGGTTTTTTTTTTTTTTTTTTTTTTGGGGTGTGTTTGTGTGTTTGTGTGGGTGTTTTTTTTTTTTGGGGGGGGGTTTTTTGTGTTTGGGGGTTGTTTGTGTGGTTTTGTGTTTGGTTGTTTTGTTTTTTTGGTTTTGTGTTTGGGTTTTTTTTGGGGGTTTGTGTTTGTGGTTTGTGGTTTGTGTGTTTGTGTGGGGTGTTTGGGGGGTTTTTTGGTTTTGTGGGGGGTGGGGGGTTTTTTGTTTTGTGTTTGTGTTTGTTTTTGGGTTTTGTGGGTGTGGTTTTGTGGTGGGGTTGTTTTTTTTTTTTTTTTTTTTTTTTTTTTTTTTGTTGGGGGGTGTGGGGTTTTTTGTGTGTTTGGTTTTGGGTTTTTGGGGTTTTGTGGTTTTTGTTTTTGGGGTTTTGTGGTTTGTGTGTTTGGGTTTTTTGGGGGGGTTTTTGTGGGGTTTTTTGTGGGGGGGGGTTTTTTTTGTGTTTTTTTTTTTTTTTTTTTTTGGGGGGTTTGTTGTTTTTTGGGGTGGGTTTTTTTTTTTTTTGGGGGTGGGTTTTTTTTTTTTTTTTGGGGGGGGTTGTTTTTTTTTTTTGGGGGGGTGTTTTTGGGTTTTAGGGGTTTTTTTTTTTTTTTTTTTTTTGGGTTTTGGGGTTTTTTTTTTTTTGTTTTGGTTTTGTGGTTTTGGGGGGGGTTGTTTTTTGTTTTGGGGGGTTTTTTTTGTGTTTTGGGGGTTTTTTGGGGGTTGGGTTTTTTTTTTTGGGGGTGGGTTTTTTTGGTTGTGTGTTTTTTTTTTTGGGTTTTGGGGTTTTTGGGTTTTGTGTTTTGTGTTTTTTTTTTTTTTTGGGGGGGGGGGGGGGGTGGGTTTGGTTTTTTTTTTGGGGGTTTTGGTTTTGTGTTTTGGGGGTTTTTTTTGGGGGTGTTTGTGTTTTTTTTGGGGGGTGGGGGTTTTTTTTTTTTTTTTGGGGGGGGTTTTTTTGGTGGTTTTTGGGTTTGTGGTTTTGTGGTTTTTTTTTTTTGGGGTGGGGTTTGTTTTTTTTTTTTTTTTTTTGGGGGGTGGGGTTTGTTTTTTTTTTTTTGGGGGGGGGTTTTTGTTTTGTGGTTTTTTTGGGGGGGGTTTTTTTGTTTTGTGTTTTGTGTTTTGTGTTTTGGGTTTTTTGGTTTTTTTTTTTTTTTTTTTTGGGGGGGGTTTTTTGTGTGGGGTTTTTTTTTTTTTTTTTTTTTGTTGTTTTGGGTTTGGGGGTTTTTGTGTTTTGTGTTTTGTGGTTTGTTTGTGTTTTTTGGGGTGTGTGTGGTTTTTTTTGGGGGGGGGTTTGGGGGGGGGGGGTGTTGTGGTTGTTTTTTTGGTGTTTGGTTTGGTTTTTGGTTGTGTTTGGTTTTTGGGGGGGTTTTTGGTTTTTTTTTTTGGGGGGGGGGGGGGGTTTTTTTTTGGGGTTTGGTTTTGTGGGGTTTTTTTTTTTTTTTTTTTGGGGTGGTTTTTTTTGGGGGGTTTTTTGTGGGGGGGTTTTGGTTGTTTGGGGTTTTGGGGGGGGGGTTTTTTGGGTTTTTTTTTTTTTGTGTTTTGTGTTTTGGGGGGGTTTTTTTTGGGGGGGGGGGGGTTTTTTTTTGGGGGTTTTTTTTTTTTTGGGTTTGTTTTTGTTTTTTTTTTTTTTTTGGGGGTTTTGTGTGTTTTTTTTTTTTTTTTTTTTTTTTTTTTTTTTTTTTTTTTTTTTTGTGTGGGGGTTTTGGTTTGTGTTTTGTGTTTGGGGGTGTTTGGTTGGGGGTTTGTTGTTTGTGTTTGTGTGTTTTTTTAGGTTTGTTGTTTTGGGGGGTGGTTTGGTGTTTGTGTGGTTTGGTGTTTGTGTTTTGGGTTTGGTTGTTTATTTTTGGGGGGTTTTTTTTGGGGGGGTTTTTTTTTTTGTGTTTTTGTTGTTTTTTTTTGTGTTTTTTGGGGGGGGGGGTTTTGGTTTTTTTTTTTTTTTTGGGGTGGGGGGGGTTTTTTTTTTTGGGGGGGTTTTTTTTGTGGGGTTTGGGTTTTGGGGGGGTTTTTTTTTTTTTGGGGGGTTTTGGGGGGTTTGTGTTTTGGGTTTTTTGGGGTGTGTTTTGTTTGTGGTTTTTTGGGGTTTTGTTTTTGGGTTTTTTTTTTTTTTTTTTTTGGGGTTTTTTTGGGGGGGTTTTGTTTTGGGGTTTTGTTGTTTTGTTTGGTTGTTTTTTTGTTTGGGGTTTTTTTGGTTTTTTTTTTTGTTGTTTTGGGGGGGTTTTTTTTTTTTTGTGGTTTTTGTGTTTTTTTTTTTTTTTTTTTTGGTTGTTTGGGGTTTTTTAATTTTTTTTGGGGGGTTTTTTTTTTTTTTTTGTTGTTTGGTGTTTGTGGGGGGGGTTTTTTTTTTTTTTTTTTGTGTGTTTTTGTGTTTGTGGGTGTTTGGTGTTTATTTGTTTGGGGTTTTTTTTGTTTGGGTTTTTTGGGGGGTTTTGTGTTTTGTGGTTGTTTTTGGGGTTTTGTTGGTGTTTTGGGTTGGGGGTTTTTTGGGGTTTGTGGGTTTTGGGGTTGTTTGTGTTTTTTGTTGTTTGGTTTTTGTTTTTTTTTTGTGGGTGTTTGGTGGGGTTTTTTTGGTTTTGTGGTTTTTTTTTTTTTGTTTTGTGGTTTTTTTTGTGGTTTTGTGTTTGGTTTGGGGGTTTTGTGTTTTGTTGGGGGTTTTTTTTTTTTTTTTGTGTTTTTTTTTTTTTTTTGTGTTTGGGGTGGTTTTTTTTGGGGTTTTTTTTTGTGTGTTTGTGGGGTTTTTTTTTTGGGGGGGTTTTGTGTTTGTGTGTGTTTGTTTGTTTTTTTTTTTTTTTTTTTTTGGGGTTGTGGTTTTTTTTGTTTGGGGGTGTTTGTGGTTTTTTTTTGGGGGGGTTTTGTGTTTTTGTTTTTTTTTTTTTTTTGTTTTATTTTTTTGGGGGGTTTTGTTGTTTGGGGGGTTTTTTGGGTTTTGTTGTTTGGGTTTTTTTTTTTTTTGGGGGTGTTTGTGGGGGGGGGGTTTATTGGGTTTTTTTTGGGTTTAAGGGGGGGGGGTTTTGTTGTTTTTGTTTGGGGGGTGTGTTTTGGTTTGGTTTTTTTTTTTGGGGTTTTTGTGGTTTTGTGTTTTGTGTTTTGTTTGGTTGTTTGGGTTTTGGGGGTTTTTTTTTTTTTTTTTTTTTTTTTTTGTGTTTTTTTTTTTTGTGTTTTTTGGGGGGGGGTTTTTTTTTTGTGTTTTGTGGGGGTTTTTTTGTTGTTTGGGTTTTTGGTGTTTGTGTTTTGTTTTTTTTTTTTGTTTGTGGTTTGTGTGGGTGGGGGTTTTTTGTTGTTTGGGTTTTTGGGTTTTTTTTTTTTGGGGGTTTGTTGTTTGGTTGGTTTAAGGGGGGGTTTTGTGTTTTGGGTTTTTTTTTTTTTTTTTTTTGGGTTGGTTTGGCCCCTTTTTTTGGGGTTTTTTTTTTGGGGAAATTTTTTGGGGGTTGTTTTTTTTGTTGTGTGTTTGTGTGTTGTTTTTTTTTGGGGGGGGTTTTTTTCCTGTGGTTTTTTTTTTGTTGTGTGGGGGGGTTTTTTTTTTGGGGGTTTTTTTTTTTTTTTTTTTTTTTTTTTTTTGGGGGGTTTTTGGTTGTTTTGGGTTTTGGGGGGTTTTTTTGGGGGTTTGGGTTTTGTGTGTGGTTTGTGGGGGTTTTTTTTGGGGGTGTTTTGGGGTTTGTGTGTTTGTGTGTTTTGGGTTTGTGTTTGTGGGTGTTTGGGGGTTTTTTTTTTTTTTTTTTTTTTTTTTGGTTTGTGTGTTTGTGGGGGGTTTTTGTGGGGGGGGTTTTTTTTTTTTCCTTGTGGGGTTTGGGGGGGGTTTTTTTTGGGGGGGGTTTTTTTTTTGGGGGTTTGGTTTTTTTGGGTTTTGTGGTTTGTTGGGTTTTGTGGTTTGTGTTTATTTTTGGGTTTTGTTTTTGGTTTTGTGGAGGGGGGTTTTTTTTTTTTTGTGTTTTGGGTTTTTTTTGGGTTTGTGGTTTGGGTTTTGGGTTTTGTTTGTGTTTGTGTTGTTTTTTTTTTGGGTTTTTTTTGTGGGGTTTTTGTTTGTTGTTTGGTTTTGGGGGGGGGGTTTTTTTTTTGGTTTGGTTGTTTTGGGGGGTTTTTTTTTTGGGGGGTGTTTTTTTGTTGTTTGTTGTTTGGTTGTTGTTGTGGGTTTGGGGGGTTTTTTTGGGGGGTTTTTTGTTTGGGGGTTTTTGGTTTGTGTGGGGTGGGGGTTTTGTGGTTTGTGGTTTGGTGTTGTGTGTTGGTGGGGGTTTTTTTTTTGGTTTTTTTTTTTTGGGGGGGGTTTTTTTTGGGGGTGGTTTGGTTGTTTGTGTTTGTGTGTTTTGTTTTTTTTTTTGGTGTTTTTTTTGGGTTTGGGTTTGTGTGTTTGTGTGTTTGTGTGTTTTGTGTTTGTGTGTTTGTGTGGGTTTTTTTTTTGGGGGTGGGGTTTTTTTTTTTTTTTTGGGGGCCCCTTTTTGGGGTTTTGTTTTGGTGTTTTTTGGTGTTTTGGGGGGTTTTTTGTGGTTTTGGTTTGTGTGGGGGTTTTTTTTTTTTTTTTTTTTGGGGGTGTTTGGGGGGGGGGGGGTTTTTTTTGGGTGGGTTTTTGGTTGTTTGGGTTTTTGGGGGGGGGTTTTTGTTTGTTGTTTGGGGTTTTTGGTTTTTTTTTGTGGGGGTTTTTTTTTTTTTTTTTTTTTGGGGTTTTTTTTAAAGGGGGGGTTTTTTTTTTTTTTTGTTTTTGTGGGGGGTTTTTTTTTTTGGGGGGTTTTGTTGGGGGGTGTTTTTGGGTTTTGTGTTTGTGTGGGGGGGTTTTTTTTTTGGGGGGGGGGGTTTTTTTTGTTGTTGGTTGTTTGTTGTTTGGGTTTTTTTTTTTTTTTGGGTGTTTTTTTTTTTTTTTTTGGGTTTTGGTTTTGGTTTGTGGGGGTTTTTTGTTGTTTGGTTGTTTTTTGGGTTTTTGGTGGGTTTTTTTTTTTTGGGGGGGGGTTTGGTTTTGTGTTTTGTGGGGGGGTTTTTTTTTGTTGTTTGGGGGGGTTTTTTTTGTTTTGTTTTTTGTGTTTTTGGTTTTTTTTTTTTTTTGGGTTTTGGGTTTTGTGTTTTGGGGGTTTTTTTTGGGGTTTGTGTGGGGGTTTTTTTTTTTTGTGTTTGTGTGTTTTTTGGGGGGTTTTGTGGGGGTTTTGTGTTTGTGTGTTTGGTGGGGTTTTTTTTGGGGTTTTTTTTTTGTGTTTAGGGGTTTTTGTGTTGTTTGGGTTTGTCTGTGTGTTGTTTTTGGGGTTTTTGTGGGGTTTTTTGTGTTGGTGGGGTTTTTTTTGTGTTGTGTGTGTTTTTTTGGGGGTGGTTTGTTTGGGGGGTTTTTTTTGTGTTTTGGGGGGGTGTTTTGTCGTTTTTTTTTTTTTTTTGTGTTTGGGGGGTTTTTTTTGGGGGGGTGTTTTTTTGTGGGGTGTTTGTGGTTTGGTTTTTTGGGGGGTTTTTTGGGGGTTTTGTGGTTTGTTGTTTTGGTTGTTTGTTGTTTGGGTTTGTGTTTGTGTTTTTTTTTTTTTTTTTGGGTTTTGGTTGTTTTGGGGTTTTTTTGTGTGGTGGGGTGTTTGGGGGTTTTTTTGGGGTTTTTTTTTTTGTTTTGTGGTTTTGTTTTTTTTTGTTTGGTTTTGGGGTTTGTGGGGGTTTTTGGTGTTTTTTTTTTTGGGGTTTTGTGGTTTGGGGTTTTGTTTGTGGTTTGTGTGTTTTTTTTTTTTTTTTTTTTTTTTGGGTTTGGTGTTTGTGTGTTTGGTTTTGGGTTTTTTTTGTGTTTTGGGTGTTTTTTTTTTGTGTTTTTTTTTTTTTTTTTTTTTTTTTTTTTTTGTGTTTTTTTTTTGTTTGTTGTTTTTTTTTTTTTTGTTGTTGTTTGTGTTTGTGTGTTTTGTGTTTTTTTTTTTTTTTTTTTTTTGTGTGGTGGGTGTGTGTTGTTGTTTGTGTGGTTTGTGTGTTTTTTGTGTGTTGTGTTTTGTGTGTGGTGTGTTGGTTTTTTTTTTTTTTTTTTTTTTTTTTTTTTTTTGGGGGTTTTTTTTTCTTTGGGTTTTTTTTTTTTGGGGGGGTTTTTTGGGGGGGTGGGGGGTTTTTTTTTGGGGGAAAAAAATTGATTTAAATTTTAAAAAAACTTTTAAAAAAAAGGGAATTTTTTTTTAAAAAAAAAATTTTTTTTTTTAAAATTTTAAAATTAAAAAATTAATTTTAAATTTTAAAAATTAAAATTTTTAAAAAAAAAATTTTTTTTTTTTTTTAAAAAAAATTTTAAATTTTTAAAAAATTTTTATTTTTTTTAATTTATTAAAATTTTTTAAATTTTTTTTTTAAATTTTTAAAAAAAAATTTTAAATGGGAAAATTAAAATGGGAATTTAAAAGGGGTTTAATTTTTTAAATTTTTAAAAATTTTTGGGGTTTTTTTTTAAAATTTTTTTTAAAAAAAAATTTCCAAAAAAAAAAAATTGGTTTTCCCCTTTTTTTAAATTTTTTTTTTTTTTTAAAATTTTAAAATTTAAAACATTTTAAAAAAAAATTTTAAAAATTGGCCTTAAAACCGGGGGAAAATTTTTTATCAAATTTGGGGGTTTTTTGAAAAAATTAAAATTTGGAAAAAAAAAAAAATTTGGGGAAGGGGGTTTTTTGGTTTAAAAAAAAACCAAATTCCAAAAAAATTTTTTTTTAATTACCTATTTTTAAAAAAAAATTTTTGGGGTTTTAATTATTTTTTAAAAAAAGGGGGCCCGGGAAAAGGGTTTCCCTTTTTTTTTTTAAAAAGAAATTTCCCCTTTAATTTAAAACCCTTTAAAAATTTGGGGGTTTTCCCCAAAATTTTGGGGCGGGTTTTATTTGTGTGTTGTGTGTTTGTGTGTGTGTCGTGTCTGCGGGTGTCTGTGTGTGTGTGTGTGTGTGTGTGTGTGTGTGTGTGTGTGTGTGTGTGTGTGTGTGTGTGTGTGTGTGTGTGTGTGTGTGTGTGTGTGGGATATCTTTGAGCCATTACAGTTATCGATATGGAATTATATACAAATTCTGTGTCATAAAAGCTAGGTCAAGTTCTTTAATGAGCAAAATCCAACCAGTGGCGGGGTATTTTTGTGAGATTGGAGAATTAAAAATTGATTGTTCAAATTTTAAAAAGTAACATATTTAAAAACAAACGTATACTTTTTATTCCATTTTAATATATATATATATATATATATATATATATATATATATATATATATATATATATATATATATATATATATATATATATATATATATATATATATATATATATATATATATATATATATTATATTTCATAGTTTGTCAAAATAAAAAAATTTAAAATGGCGGATCAAGAATGGGGGATTATCGTGTTTATTTAATTTATCAACCGATTGTTTTGAAAGTCTGGTATTGGGGGTTTTTAAGATCGCTAAGTATAAATCATTCGTCAAATGAAAAAATTCAAAATGGCGAATCAAAAATGGAGGATTATCGTGTTTATAATCCAATATGACTAAAATTCAGGTATTGTGGGGTGGGTAATGATCAATTTTGCAACTTTGTTAATTTGTGAAACATTCTCTAAATAAAAAATTTTAAAAATTGCCAGTGGCGCACAGTTTTTAGGGTGCTAAATTTTTTTTATTCAGTCAGGTATTGGCGGTTTTTAAGAATCGCTAAGAATAAATCATTTGTCAAAATTAAAAAATTCAAAATGGCGGATTAGAAACTGGGAATTATCCTGTTTAAAAATCGTTATGACTCAAATTCAGGTATTGGCTTTGAAGTTATTTATTGACATATATGAGAAAGCATTATGACGAATAATTTGGCAGCGGTTTTATAGTGTACTTTTGAGTTAACAAAATGTAAACGGCAAATCGACAAAACTTGAATTCACGTTAGATGTACCTATTTTTCTTACAGTCATCACGAGAAATTCTCCTTACGTCATCTGTAAGCTATTCCAACTAATCAGAATCGGGTTGTTGTACGTGACGGGTATGGCGGTTGCTACCAAACCTTATTTTTTGTCACTTGCAAGTGGGAGTGTAGAAATATCACATATTATTGCGTCTTACATTCAAAGATCGGCTTTGAAAGTTATTTTGAGCAACCTTCACTTGCACAATTTTTGAAACAGATGTGATTTTCAAAATTATATTTGATATAAATTTGCGTTAATGTTTATATTCATGATTTTTTGTTACCTAATCATGTGAATGGTAAATTTAAATATATTAATTATAGTGGATACCAGAATTACAAGAATATTTCCCTGGAATGCCCTTTATTTTAGTTGGAACAAAAACTGATTTAAGAAATGACGAAGAAACTATTGAAAAACTAACCGCAGAAGGTAGATGCCCAGTTACTAAGCTGGAAGGAGAAGCAATGGCAAAAGAATTAAATGCAGTTACGTATGTAGAATGCTCCGCTCTTAAAAGGTAAGAAACCATTTTCGTTTTATAGTTAAAATATGCCTATTTTTTTAGGAAAACGTGGATACCGTATTTAACGAGGTGTTACGTATTGGAGCTTCTCAAAAGTCAATTGTTCGTCGAACTTCAAAAAGGCATTCTGAAGACAATAACTCCAGCACTAATGGAGACACGAAATGTTCCGTATGTGGTACTGTTACAAAGGTAATACAAAATAGGTGTGTAGTGATGTAACTTTAAAAAATATTTTTTAATGTATACAAAGTTATATGGTGATGATTCTTGGCTGTGATTCAATAAATAATATACATTTTCGTCTAATCAGTCGTATTTATCAATTTACCATACCTACGTTGAGATCAGTACGTTGACTTTACCCTTCGCAATAGGTTGCCGTGATTGTTAAAAGTAAACACGACGAGTGTATATGCATTTTATCCACTGAACTGTACTTATACAGCAACGCGCATTGGCGGTCTCTGTTATAGAAAAGGCGCGAGACGATAGAGATAGCGCGCAAGGGTCATCCCTGTCCTCTTCGTAACGCTTTGCGCATGCGCTGCACGAGAGAGTAGACTGTTAAAGTACGTCACTCCAAAACAAACTAACTCAAATGTAACTTCAAATCGGCAATTATCATTTACTTATTAATTATGGTGAACAACTGTTTCGTGTCAACGTGTTCAACTGTGTGAAACCCGTACGATGCGATTTCTCTCTTCAGGTATGTGCATATAACCTAATTTCTATACGGAGTATTTGAAAGTTTATCTGATAAATTTAAATTAAACAATTTGTTGATTTCTTTAATTCACTGAACTGTACTATAGTTAAGTGCTTTAATTTCAAGAGAACTATTTTTCAGCTTTCCATGGAAGAATGAGTAAAAGGAACACCGAGAAATCGCAAACTTACAACTAATTCACGTATTTGTAGTCTATACTTTGAAAACCAGTCACTTGAGCAAAAATTCGGCAAAAGAATCTTAAAAAAAGGTGCAATCCCAAGAATATTTGCTATCGAGAAGAGGACTTCACAGGTATTTTTAACTATATTACTTATTGCAAAAGATATTTTATATGAACTGTTACAAACTATTAAAAACAAACTGGTAATCTCGTAATGTTCAAATATTTGTATTTTTAACCATAATGTGTCTTGAAATAAAAATCTTGTGTGTGTATTGTAACTATGACTTGAATATTTTCACGATTTGGTCTAAACTTATAGTTGATGTATTATTCTATATTGTCAGGATCCCAGATGTCTCTCCCCGTCCTGCTCTACGTCTCCAACGATAGGTCGAAGCTTTGGACACGAGATGGTTGGTAACCATTCCAGTTCACCGTGTGAAGTGGAGGTAAGAAAATAAAAATAATTTGATGATCCATTGATACTACCACACTTAAGTATTACGTGTGGTGCCTTTGTTATTCAAAAAACATTTTTTTATTACCTTGTGTCTATGTTTTTTATAGTTTTGTATTGACTAAAGCTTATTTTGTATGTTTATAGATGAAGTCCGTTGTCACAAAAGTATCGCCTCATCGTTTGAAACCACCCAATAGAGAAGCAGACTTACAAAGAAAAATCAACATTCTTCAGGACAAATTGCGGAGGAGGGTTAAGAAACTCTTGACAGCTGGTGAAGAGTGCAAACAATAAGGTATGATTTCTGATGCGTTGGAGGAAATTTTGACCTCAAGATTTTCCGGATTCAACTTGAAATTATTCAGACACCAAACGAAGAACTCTGCATCAGCCAACACTAAGAAAACTTATTCATACAAGATGAAGAATTTTTGCATCCACGTTGCATTTTTACTCGCCTAAAACGTACGCATACGTCCCGAACAACTCGTTGCTCTTCCACATGGGTCCACTTTGCGGAGGTGGGTTGCGGAATATAGTTACGAAGCAGGATTTTTATCAGCAGTTTTCGAGTTTTTGAAGGCTGAACAGTTGACCTCTGACTATGTGAGAGACGTCGCTCTTATAATGGATGGGATGGCAATTTGTTCGCAGTTAGAAGTCGACAACATGAATAATGTTCATCGTGATACGTCGATTATGCTCCGGAAGCAAAGGAGTTGTGCCTAAAGTTTAGTGTTTTCGATGTTGCCAAGGAGATGCTTACCTTCCAAATTGTGTCTTTGACAACGAAATTCAAAGTTCCGATTGCCCATTTTTTCGCCAAAGGTATTACCGCGGAAACCCAAAGTGCATTAATCACTACGGCTATTAAGAAGTTGTATGATCTGGGAGTTCTCGTTCGATCCTTAACTTGCCACACGACGAAATGCAACTTCCCAACATTGAAAATGTAGGGTTATGACTTTTCTCCTGAGGTGATGCAAACGTCTTTCAAGCATCCGTGCATGGAAGAGTTCGAGCTTTCCCTCGTTTTCGAATCCCGTGCCAAAAAATGTCTATTGATAATCCTCACGATTCAGAGAACGATAATGATTCAGAACTTGATACTTTACTCGATTCAGTCGACAATGTTGAATTGTCGCATTATCTTATATAATATAATTATTAATTATATTATACAGGGTGATACACGAGGAAGTGGCAATATTTTAAAAATATGTCGAGGAAGCCAAAATAAGTAAAATAAACTCATATGTTCAAGTCCGATTTTCATTTGTTTCAGAGATATTTAAAAAGCAAACAAAAATTTATTACAAAATCAATTACAAAAATAAACAAAATAGCATTAATTTACGAAAAATGTTCGAAGCATTAATTTACGAAAAATTTTCGAAAACACCACCGCCCACTTGGATATACTTATTTGCGCGTTTATAAACTGCACTAGTAGCGAGTTTCAATGAACGATTGTTCGCTCTAATGATAGCTGCTGCATTAAGAATGCGATCTAGTAACGCTTCCCTCGTTTTCACTTTGGTAGCATAAACTAACGACTTCATCCATCCCCAAAGGCAAAAATCGAGGGGAGTGAGATCCGGTGATCTCGGTGGCCAAGGAAGCGGACCGCCTCTGCCAATCCAAAGATCGCCGAAAGTGGTATTCAGAAAATTTCGTACATTATTTGAATAGTGAGGAGGCGCTCCATCATGTTGGAAGATAATTCGTTGTCGAATATTTAAAGGTGCTTCGTTCAATATTTCTTCTAAATGGTCTTCTAAAAAACGTAAATATCCTTGTCCAGTAAGGCGCGCATCTAATACGAAAGGATCGATTAATTGATCATTTAGAATACCGCACCAAACGTTAATGCTAAATCGATGTTGGAAATTGTGTTCTATCGTAGCATGGGGATTTTCGTCCGACCATCGATGATTATTGTGGCAATTGTTAATTCCATCTCGCGTAAATTGAGCTTCATCCGACCACAAAATGTCTTTACACAATCTTCTGTTTTCCCGAATCAATGACAAAATTGTAGCCTTAAAGGATAATCGCCTTCGTGGAGATTTTGTACTTTTTGCAAATGATAAGCGTTCAAACCTTGTTGCTTAAGTGTTTTCCAAGCCATTGTTTGTGGTATTTCAAATTGGATTGCGATGCGCCTTGTACTTATCTCTGGATTTTCGTCTACCACATCCAGAATATCTTCTTCAAGTCCAACAGCGATTCCGTGTTCTCTTTCAGAAACAATACTTGCACTTGGAAATGTCCCAGTTTCGCCGGCATGTGTAAAAACAGTTTGAAATACTCGCTTGTTAGGAACTCTTCGATTCGGAAAACGACGTCGATACTCCTCCACTGCACGAACATTACTACCATTACAGAACCCATAAACAAATATCATATCGGCATATTCTTTATGACTAAATTTGTGGGGCATTTTTACAACTTCATAAAACTAATGTTGAACAACTGTCACTTTAACAACTAACTGTCAGTTTTCATTTCAGTTGCCTACTTTCACTAATTACACATAAGTTCTGGTTGCGTAATCCAGAAAGTCAACTCTTAAAATAAATACCCTGTTAGGGAATTTTGCAAATATTGGCGATAGTGAGAACGTTCTTGGTGAGAATTTATTAGCCGCCAAATTTAAAGTTACTAAAAGGGCAATAATTATTTTAAAAGTTTCCTTTCTGGATTTCGCTCTCAGAATTACATGCATAAGGTCAATACATCAACGTACTTCGTAATAGGCAAAAAATTGATGAGATTTGACATTTTAAGAAAAAGTCAATTATCCCTGAAACAAATGAAAATCGGACTTAAACATATGAGTTTATATTACTTATTTTGGCTTCCTCGACATATCTTTAAAATATTGCCACTTCCTCGCGAATCACCCTGTATAAGAAAACATTTTGTACTACGTAGCGGGAAACGTTGTCCGAAAATTTCTAGAAAAGTGTCAATGTGATCATTGCAAAGAGGTCGTTGTTTCATATCCTCAAGTAAAAGACCACACTTACAGTTCTGTCGATTTTCAGCAATGCTCTGGGTTCTTGCAGTTCGTTAACCGTGGAAAATTAGTTATCTCATCAGCAGCGGTTTAAAAAGTTGTCATAATTTGTGAAAAATACTTTCAGATGGAAATTACTGCAGGTAATGACATGAAGAAACGAATTGTCTGTCTATCATTGAAACACCTCTTGCCATCCATAAAATCTCTGTTTCATTCAGGGCATACCATCGTTGAGACTGTCAATCAGTGTGACGAATTGCACGAGATCGAAATAATCTAATACATAGCTTCTCGTTATACTACCATCCGACTCCATGCGATCGCAAAAAAGAAAATTTTGGACTATTGAGGAGACAAGACAACGATGCGACAAAAGTTAAACCAGACTGTCTTATTTTACAATGTTCGAATCACTTCGGCATCAACTTAGATTGTCACTAACTGTTAACTATATTTGATTGTGATCACTTCTATATCACGAATGGCACTACATTCCACTTTATTTTACCACACGTAGGTGCTACAATCTGCATCGCTGTGTATTTATTCATAATTATTCATATAATGTTACACGTTGAAATTTCTGTGTGTACATCTCTATTCATTTCAATCAACCATCAACGTATTCACTGTTTCATTACTCAACAAAATATACAGCTCAAACGTTCCACGAGAAAATTAATTTTGTTATATGAATATAATTACAAATAATTGTATACTTTGCTCAGTAAAATATTGTAAATATTTGGTGAGAGCGCTACAAGTGAGAGGACAGTGTTCTTTAGAATGAACTTGTTTGATAAATAAGCTGGCATGATAATACGACATTGTTTTAGAATTCTTAGTTACACAATTTTTAATTTACCAAATATGCATATTTCTTGAAACCTTCAGATGAATTATATTTTTTGTTCGTTGTATATTAATTCTTTAATTTTAGTTCATACTTAATTGATTGCGACAACTATCTATCAACTGCTGGAGAGATAGATTGAGAGAAAATCCGAAGTGTAAGGCATACCATTGATTATACCTTGAAATAGTGTTTATAGGTCATTATTTTGTAAAATGACTGAGTTTATCAGTAGGCAAAATTAGTTTCAATGGATATTTGCAAATGCCGATGTTATTAACAAATTATCATTAAAGTATTCATACATATCAAATCTTCTTCAAACGGTGTGACATGACAATCGACTGCTCTACGAATGGGCGTACGCCACTGAATTGTACTATACAGCTCTGTGACGTACGCTCGAGTGTAGGACAGAGATGTCACTTGCAGCCCTCTCTCTCGGATGAGGCTGGCGGACGGCGTGCGCATTCCGTTATAAGTACAGTTCAGTGATTTTATCTATGGAATGACTATAATTTCATTTTCTTAACTCAACCAAACAATTAATAAAAAAGACATCGGTCACAAAATGGTCTGCATTATTACGTGCAGAATCGGGAAGCGGAAGGAAATCACCGGTGTGACGGTTCGGGCCTAAATTCCGGTAGAGATAATGGTGCCAGAAACCGGTTTCAGAAAAGAAGAAATCACCGTTATCCCAGCTCCTGAATAACGACTCTGAAAGAGGTGAGTAGGTAACAAAGGAAAGGAGAAACCAATAGAAAAAAAAAGAAAGTGTTGTGGTATAAAACAAAACCTATAATTGCTAAATCAAATAAAAATACATATAGTAATAAAACGCGTGTCAACATAGACCAATTTTATACAAACGAAACAAATAAATTGACATGAAATGTCCAAAACGAAGTAAATACACAATTAAACAAATAGTTGTATTGATAAGTATCAAGGCGTAGATACGTTCATTAATTTAAAATCTAAAAACAAAATTTAAAAAAATGACAACACAAGCTTAAAATAGCATATTGTGCAACAAGTGGGGAAGTTCAACTTTTCTCACGAGTGTGGAAGTTTGTGGCACGAGTGTGAAGAGCGAGTGTCGCAAACATACGACTGAGACAAGTACATTCCCCACGTATTGCATACTATACTTTTCCTACAACTGCATAAATTTAAAGAATACAAATAATTAACTTAATATTTATTTTTATGGTTAGCAAAACTAAAACAACATTAAAGGATCCTAACTCTTAACAGTTAAATAATTTATTTAAAATTATAGTTAATAGTAAAATTCGTACAATTTTGTATGGTCAAACCCGGAACGTCATTTCTTTTCAGTAAATTTTTGTTATATTAACTGTAGAAGTTGAGGAATGATCATCCATATACGGTGAATTTTCTATCTCCATTTCAGTAACGAGTTTGAGTGGTTTTTCAATAGAATTGACGATTTTATTAGCAACGTTAATTTTATTTTTAATAGATTCCCCAACGTATCCTTCTGCCACGGTACTGGATTGCCATCCTCCATGGCGCTTTAAGGTTAATATGACCCCTGCTGCATTAACTAAAATTGTTGCCCAAGAACGTCTAAAGCAGTGACCTGCATATAGATGAGGATTTTCCAATTTTAAAAAATTGCAATTTTCTTTGCCATACTACCAAATTTGTTAATGCCGACTACCTGTCTAGTACATTTTCCGTGCTGGTAATTTAAAAAAAAGCGTTTTTCTGGCAAATCAATCGGTCGAAGAGCAGCATATTTTTTATATATATTATAAAATTCTCCCGTTACAGTGAACGTTCTTGGCTTTTGGTTTTGATGTTATCTAATTTTACCAGTAAAGCCGAATTTAAATCCTCTAAATTATCGATTTTTAATTTGCACAACTCTTCTCTACGACATGCCCCTGCTGCGCCAATAGCCACTGCAACCAACAAATAAAAATATCAGGATGTAAAATTAAAATGTTATTTAAAAAAAATAACAGTCCAACCCGGGATTTAAACCCGGGTTGCCTGTGTACCAAGCGGATACACAATCCACTGCACCACTGAACCTTGCTTTAAAAGTTTTGTTTAAAAGTACATATACTTATCAAGCCGAATTTGAAATAGAATTTTTAATAATTATCTAATTCTTTTTAGCTACTAAAAAACCGATTAATTATAAAACGCTATGTTAATTCGAGGAAAAAGGCGAATGAAATTTTAAAAATAGTTCCTTCTAAATAAATTTACCTTTATTAGTAGATATTCCTTGTCTGGAGCTTCGTTAAAAAATCTCTGCAATTGGTCGGTTGTCAATATGTTTGATTTTTTGGGAACGTAATTATCGGACTTTCTTTTCAAAAATGAACGTAATTTTTGATACGTGGATATATTAATGTTATTTTTTATACTGATAGTACTTCGCAACATTGAATATTGTGACCAAAGTGTAGACGCCTTTAAAGTTTTCGACAGTTCTTTAAAGTATACTAAAAGTACACTCTCCGAAAAAGGTTTTATTTTTGTATTTCTTCTCCTTTCCATAAATGTTTCGTATGCCAATTCATACTTTTTTCTCGGAACTTCCGGCCACTAATCTAACGTTACTTTTGCAGCTTTTTCGAATATCTCTGTCGGAGTATCCATATTATTTATTATAAATAGGTATATGTCTTATTAAAATAATATTTAATGAAAATTGCGATTTTTATCAAAGCACGAATGAAAACTATCTTAAGAATTTAAAAAACATCTATAATCTGACAGTTGTGACAACTAACTTAAAGCTGAACAGCTGCTAACTAAGTTTTTGGTGATTTTTGTTGATTCTCCATATAAATGTATGTGGTGTGGGCAAAGTGCCGTGAGAAAAAATATTTCTCACAGTATGAGCAATACATGGTTTTGAAATTAAGTAAGCTATGAGAAATACGCTATTTTTCATAGCAGTTTGAGGCAAAAGTTATTTCATTGAACGTTGAAAGTAATGAAGAAACATTTTATAGCTATTACAAAGCTGTAGAAACTAAATATTTAATGAAAAAGTAAGTAATTTGGTAATAATGCAATACGCCATCTTTAACACTTCTAATAATAGATGCAAACAAAAAAAAACAAAGGGAAAGGAGGAGAAAAAGTATTTTAGTGAGATCAACGGGGTATTCTAATAGTTTTTCTTATTTTAGTATTACGGAATGGAGCAGAAAAGAAGCGGGATGATAGGTATATATATATATATATATATATATATATATATATATATATATATATATATATATATATATATATATATATATATATATATATATATATATACTATGTTTAATAAACTCTAATAATAAAAACTCTGGGGAATGTGATTCTGTGAAGCTAATTATTATATTTATTTATTTCGCCTCGACTAGCTCATCAGGGGATAGAGTTCCAACGTATTAAATATTTACGTTACGTTCTTTTGCAAAAAAAATTCAATTATTGTTTTTAAAAAAAAATTTGGCGCCATAAATTTTGGATGTTATTAAATATGTATGTTAAATTGTATATTAAAATAAGAATCAATTATTCTTTTGAAATAAATTTGGAATGGTATAAAAATTATTATTCTCCAACACCTTGTATCATATGCGATTACACAACGTAGTGGCGCATGCGGATATCACTGAATTGAACTTGTGCACGAATTGCATCAGGACTAAATAATGAATCATATATAATTTCAGTAAGTATACTTTGCTTTTTAAAATGATGTTGTATCAATATAAAATCAATGAGTTGTGAGTTGTTGTACTATTTGCAAACTGGTATGTAATCTACTCGAATCCTTTACATATATACACCTAGGTGATAAGTAATATTCATCAACATAACCTCGAATAATATAAGATTCATTAACTTACATTGATATAAATCTTCTTTCAGCTGCTCCAAGTTTCATTATTGAAGATCCATTATCCAAATCGTATGTGTTTTGAATACCATGAAGTATACCGATCCAACGGTGTTTGATATACCGCATCAGCTTGTACAGGTACGATGATGAAATATTTCTTTAAGATTTTTCATAAAAGATTTTATTTATTTCATGCAATGCAATAATTTTATTTTAGGTTATCGTATTATTAAATACAATAATTTATCTGCATACAATTTTATTTAGTTGGAACCTTTAATTTTATTTGCATTGAAATAACAACACAATGTTAACTGTGTTTAAAAAATTTTATATTTAAAAAAATTGAACGCATGATTTAACATTCGATTGTTTATCAGTTCGACATCACTCCTAAAAATAATTAAGCTCACTATTAAGTCGTTTAAAGAAATTTCAATTGTTTTGTTTCTAATTTAATTTAGGTTATGCTAAACACACGATCAATCTTAAATCTGATCACATGTACATATCAGCTTGAAGATTGTATGCAGACTAAATTGAAAAGTTAACAAATGCAGTACCAAATTTTTCTCTAACAACCAATTTGATTGGAGCAATTTTACCATACTAACACAACTGCCATTAATTCTCATTGGTTGTTCATATTTCTAAAATTTTCAAATTATTACTTTTTCACATAACTTTCTTGTATGAGGACTGATCTTAAAAATATTATTAGCATAGGATTCTACACAAAATTTCCTTTCCAACGAACTATATCCCACTTACCCTATTTACCTTTAAACTACTTAATCTATACAAATTTACTACTCTTTAACTTATTTTACTATCTACAGGAAAACTATGAACATAAATGGATTCTATGACCCAAAAAACATAAAGATACACCAGTATCTAACACAAATATAGTTTAATTTGAAAAATTCCATCTCAACATCTATGTTCGGAGATGACATAACCTGGTTTCTCAACACTTGCACTTAACTTGCATCTATAATGTTAATTTAAGTTGCAACACTTTCTCTTCACACTAATATGTAAGTTATTTTCATAATAATTATTTAATTTGACATTTTTCACTTGTAAGTTATATGAATCTTTTATAAAAGCGTCTTTTTCCCTAAACTTTATCATACAATTTACTTCACATACGTTATCTGATACAAATTATTTTCTTTTACTTTCAGAACTGAAGCAGATTATGCTACCAGAACAGGATCTTCTTATCCAATTGAATAACATGAATTTTATTAAAGAAAATACAATTTTTAACACTTCCAAAGATGATCGTAAACTATTCTCAGCATAGTCATGATTATAATGTAATACTTGTGAAGCTTAAATCAAATAGCTAACAATATGCTGCATAACCACATATGTATTCAGTTTTATGTTAATTTTATTTTAAGCAACCTGCGGTTTACATATATGTTTAATTAAATCTATCGCAGTGACTCTAAGTTTAATGTGCCTTTTATACTGAACTTATTCTTATATTACTATCATATTTAGCATTGTAAATATCATCTCATATATATATATATATATATATATATATATATATATATATATATATATATATAGTTTCTATTTAGATTTCACAAGTATTAATGTTTAAATAAGACATTTTCTTTTGAACTTGTGTAAATAAACGTACAAATTGATTCAACGTTTCAGAACGTCCTTTGTTCCTTTGTCAAGAATTTATTTAATTGTCAAAATAAATTCTTGACCAAGAACAAGGACGTTCAAACGTTATCAATTTTTATTTACAAGTTTAAAAAATATATATATATATATATATATATATATATATATATATATATATATATATATATAGACGAAGAAAACAATGTGTACTCAGCAATATCGAGTAGACACTTATTTTCTTAATTAAAAAATTCCTTTTCAAATATCCTTTCGAAGAGTGAGATTAATCAGTGATTTATTTAAAGGAATGCTTCAGCAACCAAACATGCAGTGTTAACAATTTCAAAACTTTTATGCACGAGCGAGTGTTATTTATCAACCAGCAAAAATAGAAAGATTAGAAGAAGCTATTGTAAAGAATGTATATGTATAAGGGTATAGGCAACTAAAAGTACTTGAATGTATATTAAGTTGTGTAACAGTAAGGTTAAAAATGTAACACTTAATCTAAGTCAAACAAACAATTAAAACTTTTTTTGTTACAGTATAAGCATCACGAACTTTAAGGATGTATACGCTGTTCCTTCTTATTTGGCATTACCTCAAACCATGAAAATCTAGGGAGAGTGTGGTAATATAATCAAAACAACTAAACATAATTTTTCCTCTGGACCTAAAAGGTTGAATCTTGTTTCACAGTTTGTGGAACTTTTTTGTAATTTTGGGATCAATTTCGACCCCGTGCAGCTGATCTTTCTTACTAGAAAATGAGGGTAGCTTGTCTAATTGCGCGAATGATACGGTGCGTTATTCATAACAACCATACAATTTCCGGGTAGTTTGGACAGCTGAATCAGCCAATTTTGAAACCGGTCCCCATTCATAGGTTTATGATAATCCCTCGTCCCCCGAAGGAATAAATAGTCGCAGTTTTCCAAAAACCCTAAATTACATCCCGCGTGTAAAAAGGAATGCCTTTTATTTTTGCTTCTTATTTTGGATGAATTACGTCAGAATCGTGCACCCAACAATGGATATTACAACTATTTTGATAAATTAACGTTTCGTTTAGATACAAAAATCTGACATCTTGGCCTGAACTTTGTAACTGTAGAAATTTTTTCAAAAACTTAATTTTGACCACAATGACGTGTTTCATTTCACACAAAATTGTCTACCATTTTGTCATTTTGACAAATAGGAATACCACTACAGAAAAAAATACGATGGCCTGCTCTAATGCAAAACTAATATGGAACAGAGTATACATACCTTCACTGTTCTTACTACTTAATATGCTATTATGTATGTAAATTTTTAAAAAGTGCGCGTATGACGTAGTTCCTAAACATCTTTGTCGACTTTGTAATCTATAATCTAAAAGATAAAGCGATAAACTATCATACTTTATTAGTGTTGTATACGAAACAAACGACGACACTACTAATTATAAGCATACGTAAAAATAGGTAATGAGTGGTTTCAATAAAAATTAACTGTAAGATACAGTTAATATAAAACATGAGCAACATAAAAATCAAATGTGTAATAGTAGGAGATGGAACAGTAGGAAAAACTTGTTTATTAATGAGGTATGTGCAGGATTACTTCCCAACAGATTATACTCCCACCATTTTTGATGACTTTGTTGTTGCAATACCAGTTAATGGGGAAAATTATGATCTTCATTTATTTGACACTGCAGGTTATTTAGACATACCTTTTATTGTATGTAATACATTGATTAAATTACAGGTCAAGAGGAATATGACCAAGTTAGAAAACTTGCTTTTATCGATGTTGACGTCTTTCTAGTTTGTTTTTCGATAGATTCAGATACTTCGTATTCAAACGTTTCTGATGTGGTAAGTTAATATTATAGTAAATTATTCATGTGATAACGTTTAATAAGTGGGTTCCAGAATTACAAAGACTATGTCCAAATACACCATTATTATTGGTGGGTACAAAGATTGATATGAGAAGTAATAATGTGAATAATGAACGCCGAATATCTAGCGCAGAAGGTGAAGCACTAAAGAAGAAATTAAAAATGGTAGATTACTTAGAGTGTTCTGCATTGACAAAAGCAAGTTGAACTGTAAATTATTATTTTACTATATACATAACATTTTTTTAACAATAGGAGAATGTAGAAAATATTTTTGAGTCAGCGGTAATTACAGCAATACATAATAGCAATACAACTAAAAAAAACAGCATGGAACACAATATTCAACTCAAAGGTTGCTGTGCAATCATATAGACTGCAGGACTCAATCATTAAAGAGTTGAAAATAGACAGATGTGAAATATAAAAACAGAATTTCAACTGCAATGTTACTCGTTTTGAAGAAGTCGCCTCAAGCAAGTTAAAGTGGGTTCTAAAACTGAATACCGTAATTTTTTTGCACTTGTAATTTTGCACGTCTTTGCCGTAACTTTAAAATTAAACTCAGTAGAGCATAGTTATGACAATAAAAAGTAATACAGCTAGTTTACAATTTATCTTTTATACTCATTAACCATGCGCTTTAGATAACCATGCTTGGCTAAGGATTAAAGAGTAAATATTATAATTACGTAGCTGCCAACCTATTGCATCATGTAATTTCCTCCACAAGAGTCGGCTACAAGTAGGTGGCTTGAGCACGAGACGACCTAAACGAATGTACAGCATTCTGTGCGTTCATTTTTTCTTAAAATAATAATAATCATACCAAAAAAATAACAATTAAAATAGCTGCCTGCTTATCATCATACACATCATAGCACAAGACTTCCTTGATACCTGTATCGTTTTGTTAGTTCTGCAAAAATAATTATAGTCAAAATGACAAATCCCGTATGATTTTCGCTGATTGTATGTCAAATCATAACGCTACTGCAAATTGGCCACCTCGCTCACCGGATTTGACGCCCATGGATTACTTTTTATCGAGAACACTTGAAGAGATGGTATATTCTAAACCAATAAACACCGAGGAAGAATTATGGGCGCGAATACAACATTCAGTAAACATTTTACGGTTAGATGCAGAGATGATGGATAGGGTACAGTTAATTTTTTTTGTGTACATAAAAACGGAGGTCACTTTCAACATTTACTTAGAGTGTAATTGCACAATTTATGATTTAATAAAAGTTTGCTGTTTTGGTCGTTTGTTATTGACTTTGTTCACTCTTACATTCTTATGTTGTTGTGTAAAGTTCTGTTATTGTTGGCCGGTTGGTCCTTAAAGACGCTCCACACTTCTTGGACCAGTCCTAAGCCTGGATAAAGCGTGAAGGAGGGCTATGATAAATTTTAGTACGCAATGAAATATTTAAATTCATTTATCACAGAAACGACTGCTCAAAGTCACATCTACAAGATACACCTTTTTGGAAGCAAACGTATCAGGACTGACTAGAAATTTGATATACCGAGGCAGAAAAAGTTACGGAGCTTAAAATGTAGACAAAGGGATCCTGGTGGCGTCCTCTAGAAGAAAAATCAAAACTATGATCAAATCTGGATTTCTTATTACAGAAAACCCCTAGGTACTAAATTTCATGCAAATCCTGTTATTATTAAGACACCCTATATATATATATATATATATATATATATATATGAAATTGTTGGAAATTAGTAAATTATACTAATTAATTGTTAAATTTGCTAAATCTGCATGAAATAAAACTTTTCAGCCTTTTAAATGCATAATTAACTTTTCTCGGTAGTTTGCTTCGATATGCTTACAAAGTCGTCAGCGGCTCCGTGTTAAACCATATTAAATTTAGCTAAATCTTGGATTGGTTAACAAATTTGCAATTGGATCTGCTAGATATCTTCTTGCCATATTATTTGAAATTCCGCCACCCCCTCAAAATTCCGCCTTTGTAGAAATAACATGAACATGAACCGATTAGTGCGGTCTCCGTGTAACAATTCTTTTTGTGTTGTATAAAATATACCTCAATTTAGGATCTTTCCTTCATTTAGTTCTAAATACAAGAAAATTTTAATTAATGAGATATTGGTATGAGGTGGGCAACTTAATTTGCATATCTACATAGTGTATACTTTCGTAAAGATTTATAATCCTACTTTCAAATTTTATTCATTTCTTATCTTATAAGTAACGCGTCTGCGTTAAGTTATTCTGCTCATATCTTGTGCGCAGAACAGCATCATCTACTTCGAAATCCTCCATTTTCACTTCCTGTTTTAATGTCGAAGCATGCAGCTGCTTCTTTTTGATTTTATCTAAATTTATGTGAAAGCGCCATCAATTTGCAATTTGGTAGTAAGACATATTTTTGATACAGTTACATAAAATTAAAGCATTTTGTTCTTTTTAGGCGTTTTCTTTACGTTTTCTTTACGTTCTCTTTTCGTTTTCTTTACGTTTTCTTTACGTTTTCTTTACGTTTTCTTTACGTATTTTTTACCATTTTTTACTTTAATTATACGTTTATCATTAATTCAATTTACAGCGTAATTGAATCTTAAGTACGCATTTGATTTTATTGTTGCGTACATTTTTCGTTTTATGATTGTAAATTTTTTGAATGGATACTTCCAAATAATGCAATAAGAAGTGGATTTAAAAGTTTTAAGAAGAAATTTATACGGATTTTATAATGATAATTTCAGTTTGGGGTGCGGTTGATAACATTATGTCAAGATTGCACCATGATGACGTAAGAATGACTTCATCTTGTTAACCTCTCCGTAATCATATTTAGATACCAGAGGTTGTCAAAAAGAAAAGTTTGTCTACAAAAGTTTCTAAGGTATTTATGTAGTGTTTTATTTAGTATTTTAAGCATAATTTTAAGACCTTCATTATTTCATCATTACATTTAATATTTAATAAACATAGTCTGTATATTGTTATTTTTTACATTTTTGTAAAGTCGGTTTAATTGTCCCGATAATTAAAAAAAAACAATTAGGCGTCTGAGATAACTTCATTAATTTTTTGCATTCTTTATTATTGATGGTAAGTGGTAATTAAGCAAATCATTTTAGTGAATCCACCCTATTAATCTACCGACATGAGCCAAAGGCACAATTATAAGTGGTGTAAGGTTGGTATTGTTGGAGAATTTATTATTTCATTACTTTATAACTTATTATTATTATTCAAAATTTATTATACGTTACACTCTTTTTTTAATACATCCGTTTGAAACAACTCTGAGAATGACGTAGTTCGCCCCAACTTAAAGACCGCCCATGTGCGCAATATACTATCTTTAGTGTTTATATCGTGCGTAAGATGTACCGGAGATCAGATAAAAATCGACCCGTTTGTACATGAATGTATACTATACCACAACCGGGTTTATGTCAACATATATGTAACGAAAAAACATGGGAAGCTACAAAAGTTAAGTTGTTGATTTAATTTTAAGCGCCAGATATTGTCGTCCAATGCAGAGTCCTGTAAATGTGGTTCGATCATTAAATGTAATATTAATAATTCTGAAGACCTGACTATAAAACTAGAGTGTATCTATATTGAAGGAGAAGGACGTTGCGGAAAACGATATTTACGAATTCCAGTAAGAGAAACTATTGCAAAAAAACTTCAAGGAAACAGTGTATTAAAGTATAGAACGAACATGGTAAAAAGGATTATATTGACAAAGATCCCATAAAATCACTTAATTTGATGAAGTTGAATTCATTTAAAAACGTTATTCATAGTATTGGACAAAATCCATTTTTTGTTCACTATTGGTCGAACCATCAGATACATGTGTATCAAAGGTATACCTCAGACGAATCCAATTGCATATACAGGGTCCGTCAGTGAAGCGGGAATTTTGAAGTGCCCATTTTTTCAGAAAATGTTTATTTTCAAAAGTTTTTTTTACGGGTTTGAGTAGAGGAAAGTATGCCATTTTATATCTTGAAAATAATACCGCTTAAATGGGAACCATGTCTTTGTGAACACTCTTTTAACTTTGATTGAAAATTTTCGGTTATTCTACGAAGCAGGACAGGTTGAATTTTCTCAATTTCTTGTTTGATGTTTGATTCCGGTAAGGTTTGTCGTCTATTACTCTATACCCCGCTCTTCAGAAACCCGCAAAAAAATTACATGCCGAAAGATCAAGAGATTTTGCGGCCGAACTTTTTTGCCAAAAGTCAATGTTTCCATGACTTGATGATTGTTTGACAGTTACTGAGGTTTAAACAAAAACATGGAGAAGTGGTAAGGAGTTCAGCGTGTGTTTTGTGTAAAACCATTTTATAAAAACGGTGAGTGTGCGACTTCGGTACAACGATTGTTTCATAATAATTTCAATGTTCCACGACATGGAAGTGTGCCGTCCGCTCATGCAATTATACAGTGGGTAAGAAAGTTTAAAGAAACTGGGTCCACATCAAACTTGAAGCATAAATGGGCAATAAGGTATGTAAGAACTGAGGAAAACATTGATAGAGTGCGAGTAGCATTAACACGTAGTACACTGCGTTCTGCAGTGGAACATGCTTCTGCACTAAACATTAGCGATACATCGTTACGACGAATTTTACATAAAGACTTATATTTCTACCCTTACAAAATTCAACTCGTCCAAGAGGCGACGTGTACATGATGATGGAAACTTTATTCACCACATGCTATGTCAGATGAAGCACATTTCCATTTAAACGGATATGTAAACAAGCAGAATAGTCGCTATTGGAATGACGAAAACCCAGGAGAGATACACCAAAAGCCATTATATAGTCCGAAACCCAGTGTGGTGTGCAATTTCATCATCTGGTATTATTGGGCCATATTTTTCCAAGACGATAGAGGAAACACCACAACTGTTACGGCAAACCGTTATACACACATGATCAGAACATTTGTGATGGAAGAGTTACCTATGATTCCGGACACCAATTTTCAGCAAGATGCTGCTCACGTGTCTATGACTGATTTAAGGAAACTTTTCCCGGGGCGACTCATTTCAAAACATGGTGACATTTCGTGGCCCGCAAGATCCCTGATCTTTTAGCATGTGATTTTTTCCTTTAAGGATTTCTGAAGAGCAGGGTATACAGTAATAGACCACAAACCTTACCGGAATTAGCAATAAACATTACTCAAGAAATTGAGCTAATTCAACATGTGCTGCTCCACCGAGTAATGGAAAATTTTCAATCTAGATTAGTAGAGTGTTTGCACAAAAATGGTTCTCACTTGAGCGGAATTATTTTTAAGACATAAAATGGCATACTTTCCTCTACTCAAACCTGTTAAAAAATAATAAACATTTTCTGAAAAAATTAGGTACTTCAAAATTTCACGCTTCACTGGTGGACCCTGTATATAAATACCATTGGAAGCATTATATGAAAAATTAAAAGAGAAGATCCAACTAAAACAAATCACATTTTTTTATATAATTGCGTTGCAAATTCTAAAATTGGCTCTTTCTAGTATGCCAAATGCTTTCGGGAAGTCATCATACCATAGATGACTTACTTAATAACTAGATATCCATAGCATATGAGCTGCGCGTTTAAAATACGAGACAAATTGAACATTTGAATAAAATCGAAAATGGTCGAAAATTTACAAGTTGGGGGTATTCGGACATGCGCAGTCGTATCATTAGAATTGCCAAGTTCAATTTTTGATATCAATTGTAATTGTCAAAAAGCGTTTCTCTAACCTCGGTTTTTCGCGCTTTTCGGGTTTACTATTAGTGGAAGTGCAATACGAGAAGCTGCATAGTGCCTTTTTGTCAAAATGACAGCAAACAATTAAAAGAATCTACAATTTTTCAAGTGAGGTCACAAATAATTATATAATTACAAATATGTGCCTTCTTGCACACACGGCGGCTTATGTTTACACAGTACAGTATTCACTAGTGCGCCATTCCTAATACCCCCATGCGAAGTTTCAATTCGGATCATACATGGTTTCAAGGATTGTTTATCTAGTTATTAAGTAAGATATCTATGCATCATACCAATGCAATCCAGTATTGGTTAAGTCAATGGATTCAATCTGGAGCACCTTGCCCAGAATGAAGTTGTTTGTGATGCCAATCGAGCACTGTTAGATATCGTTTCAAGACTAAAAAATGCTGAGGTACGCGTCGGATAAATTCGGAATTTGCCGATCATGTGAAATAGATACTAACTGAAAACATCAGTTGTATCAAACGCCCTATGAAAAGTGCAAACGTTTTTCAGTTGGATAGTGTATTGTCATTCGGAATAAAATTGGTTTCTGCGCAACCATTCTTTAGTCTTGAAACGATTTCTAACTGCAGCGACCCGATTGTTTTCAGGTTATATTACCCACAGTAGAAGATTACTGCGAAGCGTGTAAAACTGAAAATGTACCGGTATGTTATATACGAATGGATATTGCACATTTTATTAACACATAGTTTTGAAAGGACGTTAGGCCACGTCTAAAAATATTGTATTTATCACTATTAGGATAATTAATTTTGTGTCGCAGTATTTCTGCTGCAGAGAAAATACTAATAGGAATGCTTATTATACCACGAAGTGAAACAGAAGGATTAACAAATGACGGAAATAAAACATTATGTATTGAAAGAACGATCAGTCTTATCCAATGAAGATAATTCATGTTCTCGTAAAACACATTCAATTTCTAAATGGACGCTTAAAAGTAGGACATCTTAAGTCACAAGGTGAATTACACGCATCTCGACAACGTCATCAACATAAGGGATATGACCAATAACGAATGCCCTGCGTGTAATAGTGGAGACAAACCAAACGGTACACATATATGTTAGATATGCCAAAAAAAATGTGCATGCACTTTTGAGTGTTCCGTCCCAATATGAGAAGGATATGTGCAAAAAAGGCTTTGTAAACGTTGCGAAAATACTAGTACAAAGCACATAATTGCATCCCGGGATGTAGAAGATTGATGTGGTCAAGCGACAATGGAAGCACAATGTAAAGGAAAGCATTAACATTAACGACAATATGTCATCGTAAAAAATATAAATGGATACAGTATGATGACTACAAGGAATCTGAAATCATTTTAAAAAAGAAATATTTCCCGATATAATTATGTATTCCAACTATATCAGTTTTGTATAAAGTGACTTAAGGTGTAAAACCATAAATAAATATGATTGAAAATGCTGAAGCTGCATTGTCAATATTTTTATAGAAGGGGCTGCTTTGTAGTTTTTTTTTGCGTTACCATGTATTTATGCCTATTAATCTCTCTCTGACATGAAGTTTTAAACGACGTTCTGACATAGATTGTTGTTTTTGTTTTTACAATGTTGCCTGTTTTCGTTAAGTACAGTATTGGTCAGATAAATCTAGTATACACTTTGTTCAGTAAATTTTTATGGCGTAATATTATCTTTAATTTCCTATACTGCCATTTAATTTTATTAATCTACGCCAGTGTCATTATGACATATTTATCATCTTCATTTGGGTGTCATTATGGCCTTCATAATAGCACCCAGTGCCATTATGAACTCATAATAAAACGCAAATTTTAAAAAAAAAACAGGCAAAAAGAAAGTTAATTACAACTTTTACTTCATTATAAAATCTTTACCAACATTTATTTATTGTAAACATTAATTATAAAGTCTGTACAATTTGTTAAATTCAGTCCATCAGTGCGTGAAACTCATGTAAAGCACAAAATTGAACGCAAATAATGACGTTGTCAACGTAAAAATAGCAACAATCAACAAGCGCGGTTGCTATAACATCGATTAATATGGGCACTTAATAATTTTGAATTTTTATTTACAAAAACGTTTCTGATATTGTAAACAAATCGAATCTATGCAAAGAAAATCTATTTGGACTGGCGTAGATTAAATTTTGAATGCTACACGTTCGATATGAACTTCGTAATGAAACTTGTGTAAATAAACCACTCGGCTAACGCCTCGTGGTTTAACTTTACACGCGTTTCATTATGACGTTCATATCGAACTAGTATCATTAATAACTATAATGAAGAACAATAGGTTGCTTATGCTTAAGTTCGTTTTACAATAATAAAATTTTAAAATTTTGACATAAAAGGAATTTGAGGTTATACTACATTTATCTGACCAAGACGGTACGTATAAAAAAGAGATTGCATAGTTATCCTAAAAAAATTAAAATTATTTCATTTATTTTAATTTAAGTTAGCATCTAGATGTCTATTAACCTCTGTCTGTCATGAAGTTTTAAACGTCTGTTTGACATAGATTATTGTTTTTGCGTTTACAATGTTGCATATTCGTAATGAACTTCTTATAAAAGAGGTTGCATGATTAAACCAAAAAAATGTTATTTAAATTATTTTATTTTTTTAATTCCCATTTTGTAGGTTGGAAAGTCGTGTGGTGTTCCACACCAGATATTTTACATTGCAAAATCATTGTATCTTTTAGATAATTTTAACCACATTTGCCTTATCCTGCTCTTGTAACATTTTTAATTGTTCCTTTGTAACTTCACTTGACCGACCAATGTCAACATACTTTGTAACTTTAGATCTTCAAGTTAAACATTATGTTAATACTAATAAATACAATGTTTATGGTTAATAAACACAACATGGCGCTGCGATAAGAAATTAATTATCGCCAGATTGCTGACAATAAGGCGGATAAAAATAAATATAAAAAGTGTGGTTAAGTGCACGTGTTGCAAAAATGAAATTTCAATTTAATTCGTTGGTTCGACTGCCTGAAGCGATGAAATTCGAAGGAAATTTGACAGAGAATTTCAAAATGTTTCAAAAGCAATTTGAAGTATGAATGGTTGCAACAGGTAATAACACAAAAACGGATCAAGTTAAACTTGCAATCCTGGTAAATGTAATGGGTGAAGAGGCAGTGGACATCCATCAGAACTTGACAATTAAAAAGGAAAATCAAGGTAAGTATGTTATTAAAGCCTTTGAAAAATATTTATAGTTTATTAACTCTATATTATATGGAAACATGTAGGTTTGACTACGGCTTTAAAAATGCTAAATTAGCAACAAAACGGTGAAAACCGGATGTCGATATGTAATGAAAAGGTACCCATATCCATCATTTTGATGAAAACTTTCAAACCAAATAAAATCAGAAAAAAATTCCGAAACCAGTCGATTTTTATTTTTAAGTGTGCGGTTGGTCAGATTATTATGTTATTTTAGAGGTCATTTACGTAACGCTTAGAGACGGGTATAACAAAAGTTGCTTAGAATTTTATGCAGAATCCGAAAATGCAATAACATACATTGTATTCAATTTGAATTTTCAAAGTTGCCTTGGGTTTCTGGTAGAAATGGCAACGTTGCACTTTTGAAAATAGTTTTAAAAGATAGATCATGACCTATTATGTTTACATACCAAATTTGGAATAGTTGTCTGTTTTAGTTCGTTTGTATTTTTATAGAACAACAATAATCTTGAATCACCCTGTATACGTAACGCAAATACTCAAAACTATTGGTACGACTGATTAGATAATTAAAAGATCTCTCAAAAGTTCCATTGCAACACCTCCCCTTTCCATTAAAGAAAATCATCAATGACGTCATCACGCTTACATAGGTAACCTCAAAAATAAATTAATAACCTGAACAACCGCGCGTCTAAAAATAAAAATCGACGAGTATCGGGATTTTTCTCTGAAGTTGGCGATTTAAGAATTATTGAATTTATTCCATAATTTAGCCGCTCACTGTATAAGGTATCCATGATTTTGCTGAACACGAATAGGTAAGTATTGAAACAAGTGAAACTATAATATTTCGTCAAACAATTATTTTGTTTTGTTATAATAGTATAAATATTAAAATAACAGAAAAATAAAAGTAAGGTCGGGTGATCTAGGTGGCCACAGAAATATATACTTCTTATCCATTTAGCAGAAAACGTTGTATTTAAATATTCCCTTACTTTCACCAAGAAATGCACGGGGCATCCATCGTGTTGGAAAAACATATTACTTATTGTTTCTAATGATACATCCTTCAAAAGCAACGGGTGTACGTGCCAAAATGTAATTAGGTATCCCCATCAAGGTTTCTGTTAACGAAATAAGATCCTATAATTTTTCCTTCTACACCAAACATTTAATGACCATCGACCGTGATGCTGTACCTCTTGCATCCCGTGTGGGTTTTCCTCAGACCAATAGTGCATATTATGCAAGTAGTCCTGCGCTGTTAATTGATGCCTCGTCTGTCCCCAGAGTGTTTGAGAGAGTCAGAGGATATTCGCGCGCCTTGTTTTGTAACCAGTTACAGAAATATAACCTTTGATCAAAATCTCTTTCCAATAATGCCTGATGAAGGACTGTGTGATATGGATGCAATCTAAAATGAAATATTTATAAAGAATATTTAAAGTATATGTGTTGCTAATAATATTCAATAGGTAACTATAGTAGTGAATTATTACAAACCTGTGACCCGTTAAAATATTGTGTATAGTACCTACGGAAAGGAGCAAAACCCTTGCTATTTGTCTTATGCTGATGTGCGGAGCAGTGGATATTAACGAAAGAACATTCACTTTATTTTGTTCAGTGCGACGTTTCGAATTTCTCTTCTATTATATCCAATCTCTCAAAAACTTTTTTTGCCATAAGCTTTTCTCTGTGGGAAATCTGTGGCATATACCCTCGAAGCCATTGTTGAATTGCACTATCATGGCATTGAAAATAAGTAGCTAACATGTCGTACCCTTCGACTTTTGAAACAGACATATTGTAAGAATAAGTAACTTATAAAAATGTACTGCAAACACTAAATCAATTTGGTTTAACACTTGTTACCATGTCAACGAATTCATTTCTTTCATAGCCAACGCTGTTACGTCGATTTATAGAAAATATCGCTTTCAAATTATAATTATTATAATTTTAAATGTTTATCCCTTATTCCCATGATGAAGTCGTATACGACACAAACATTGTTTTTTGAAATAGTTTATTTCTATACGCGTTTCCATCAAAAACATGGATGTAGATACCTTACAGGCACTGTTTTTAGTGATAATACCATATTGTCGTTACACATCCGACCATTTCTTAAAATATCTCTGGCTAGGAAAAAGATATCGACATCCGGTTTTCTCTGTTTTGTTGCTAATATAGCATATGTTTTAAAACCGTACTCAAACTTACATGTTTACGAAAACACATTTTCAAAAAAAAATGAAACAATTCGCCATATTGGTTAGATTGGTTAGAGTCAATGAACATTCCATTGGTGAAGAAAAGCTCTTTTCAACTATACCAATGTTTGCAAAATTTGGCAGAACAGAACCGGACTGTGTAGAATGTTCTGAAGATTTCATTTT
>JARFJB010001817.1:62500-92500 GCA_036346205.1 Vesta saturnalis | reverse complement strand
GAAATTTAAATGTTTAATATAGAATGCCGTGATTTTGACATTTGTTCACCATTTACATTATTAAATAAAACTGACAGTAGTTTGATGAATCTCGATTAATTTCTAGACAATCATGGAGAAATGTGGTAGACGCATTCTACCATCGATTAGGGTACTGTCAACTCACAAATGGAGCACATTTTGAACACTTGATTAAGTAATCATTATGTTAAAAATGTTGTAATCTTTCAATTGTTACGTTTTAATGTAGTTGAAAATAGTTTGTATTAAAAATTATTGAGACAATTAGGCATTGCCAGACTTCTGTTTTATGTATTTAAGACCTTCTAGACTACATAAAATCATAAGTGTTACATATGGTTGAACTCGTATTGAAGAGGAGATTCCAATAATGACTGCATATACAGGGTGATGTATTTAAAAAACCAAAGTGACTAATAATATCAGAGAAACGGCAAATCTGGCAACATTGCAAATGTCAAATCTGGAATCTCCGTATCCCAAAATAGGCTTATCCCAAATTTTGTACAATTCGGACTAACAATTTACGAGATAATTGGGCGTTTCCAGACTTTTGGTCCACTCTGTGCAAACATCCTAATAATTGTAATAGACAAGAAGAAAATCTCCGTTTAAACAGGTTTTGGCATCTTATAATTAAAAAAAGGCATAATGGTACGTCTCGATTTTAATTTTAATCTTACCTTTTGGTATGTCTAGGTTCTTGCTGTGTTTTTTCCTAGATCTTGAAGTAAATGCTTTACACAGTATATGTTAAATTACCATATTTTGTACTAGATAACTAAAGACGTCCTTTTTAAAAAAATCAAGTGATTCCGAATTTAGAAAAAGAAAGAAAAAAAGAAGCTGCCGAACAAGCCCTACTTCAAAAGGTTCTAAAATTGACCTAATTTTTTTCCGCAAAACCTTCTACATCGTTTGCATCTGAAACTTTTGCTGTCGAAGAATATGAAGCCACAATTATATCTTTCGAAAATGAAAATATTAATACAGAACTTGATAACATCACCGGCTAACAAACAGAAAACCGGTCATCCATTTCTCTCCAGCACGCTGAAAAATCAGATGACCTTAACACCCCAGTACTGTCTTTCTCTTCCTCCCACATTTATTTCAAAGTTGAAGCTCAGAATATTGCCATCACGGGTACCGAAAGTCAGACATCTATTTGATCTCAATGTTCATCATCTGACAGATATTATTTCAAAGGCATTGTAACTGATAATAATAAAAAAGGTACAATTTTTTAGGTCCATTTCAGTGCAAAGGAACAAAAAACAATATTTAACAAAAATGAAGATATTGTGGCTATGCTACTCGCGTAGGCTAAATGTTGCCTCTTTTATTCGTATTTCAAACCAATTGAAAAAATTGGGGAATAGTAAAATCTGATGCTGCAAAACACAATACGAGTACTACATGTAATCTCGACAAAATTCATTTGCAAAAGTGACTTAAAAACATGGAAAAGGTGCTGTAATCAAGTAATTGCAACTGAAAATGATTATTTAAAAAAGAAGAATGTACTTGATTTTACAGTTGAACCGCTCATTATAAACATTGTTGAAAGTAACAGTAGTGAAGACGAGTGATTAATGTACTTAGTGAATCATTTAAGTACAATATTTATTTATTTATTTTTATTATTTCTTATACTTTTGTTACATTGTGATTAATTTATAGTTACATAAATCACGGAATACAATGTTGTCTTGTTCAACATTCTACAATATGAAAATGTAAACTTTCACTATTATTACACATATTAAATTACTTAGCTTTTTTGGGTTTTTTAAATCTTATATTTAAGTTATACAAACTAACGTTTCGATAACACATACCATAAAACGGGGTTACTTGGCACCACTTTTTTGACTTAAACCTTTAATAATATATAAAGGTGTGTTAAAATCAGTTTAATTATTTTTTTATTATTGATTCCATTATACATGTTATAAAGAAATCGTGACTACATTTTGAAGTTGATTGATTACGTCATTAAGAAAAAAAAACTCATGTAAATTATGGTGCAAAGTATTGCATAAAATAATTATACCTTTTACCATTTAGTGTTTCAATTATTTTTAGCCAGCAAACTGTTGCTGGTGTAAAGAAATAATAAACGAATATTAACATTGCACCACTACAAATATTTTGGATTTTTTTATTACTATTTTCTTACACTGGGTCACAATAATAGACATCTTTACGGTCGATATTCTTTATTGCTTACACAAAATGCTTAAAATAATTTTAAATTCTAATAATTTTCAACTTACGAAACATTAAATTGTAAAAACCACTGCCACTATAACTTGTCACATTCAGGAACAACATATAATCCACGGCTTGACACTTGGTTGAGTGGATTTATTGAACCAATTATTTGATCCCATGTGTACCATATTTCGTCCCGTTTTTCGGGCCACTTCCAAAACTTTAGCGTCTTTACCGTTGCGTTGATCATAGCTCCATCTTTATCTAAAGACGTTATGACCACGAGATTACGACATTACCTTCATAAATACATAAGACTTGTTCACCAATAGCTCTCCTCCTGCATTTCGTGTAATTCATCAATCTCATCATTTGATAAATCTCGCAAAATTGATAGGTGGTCATTATCAGCTCTATCTTCATCTGAATCTTCATCTATATAGCAACTTCCAATGTTTTTTGTTTGGATCCTTCAGTCTTTGATGTTCCTGGTGGAGCGGGTAACTTCTTTTTCTTTCCACGAGTTTTAAACTGGGTTGTTTCATGTCCTTTATTCTGCAAATATTCAATGAGCAAATTGTCGATAGCCGACGATCGTGAAGTGTTAAAATCATTAGTGGCTTCCTGGGTGGTCATCATGGATTGACGGGTCGAATTTAATCGTTCCAATAATGGAGTCACATTACAAGGCCCAATTCCATATTTTTTTCATTTCATCTATATAACATCTTCCAATGTTTTTTGTTTGGAGGCTTCAGTCTTTGATGTTCCTGGTGGAACGGTTAACTTCTTTTTCTTTCCACGAGTTTTAAACTGGGTTGTTTCATGTCTTTTATTCTGCAAATATTCAATGAACGAATTGTCGATAGCCGACGATCGTGAAGTGTTAAAATTATTAGTGGCTTCCTAGGTGGTCGTTATCATGGATTGACGGGTCGAATTTAATCGTTCCAATAATGGAGTCACATCACAAGGCACAATTCCATATTTTTTGAAGCCTGCCTTTAAAATGTCTTGAGAATTTTTTCCATTAAAGGTAGCACTAATGCTGGAAAATGCTGACTTTCAAGGACATTTCACCTGATACCAATATGAGTTTCCGTGTACCTCGTTAAAATTTCCCTCGAGCTCTCTTCATAGGTGCAAATAACTCAACATCAAGGGGTTATGTTGCATGAGGTTATTGGGCGGCAAGCAAACGAAATGGACATGTTTTTACACAAACCCAAGACCTCAATATTTTTATGAGATGATAGATTGTCCTCTATGATGACCTTCCTTCCTAGGACTTTTTTAAGTTTTGGAAACAAAAGTGTGTTAAACCAGTCTACGAACGTTTGGGATTCAAACTATCCGGATGCAGTGTATTTGGCGGGCCATTTTCGGTCCATATGCCGCATAAATGCTTAGACTTATGCACGACGTATGGTAGAAGTAGCTCAACAGCTGCACTTCCTGCAATCATTAGGGAAATGCCGGTTTTTGATGAATTACATATGCGTTCTGGGTATTTAATACCACGCTTCGTTATAATTTTCTTTTGTCCAGGGTCGTCGGTAAGATTGGTTTCGTCACAATTGAAGATAGCATGTGGTTCTGCTTCGGTCAATGTTTGTTTTAAATGTTTACGTATTCCTTCATCTGGTCTTTATGAAGTGCTGCTCTACTTCTTTTTATATTAGACGCGAACCTTTCTGTAGGATCTTTGTGACGATGTAGAAATGATCTTACCTAACCTTTACCTGGAACGTAGTTACTAAAGCGAGCTATTTTCCTTCCCGGGCGACTTGTATAGGTTTTAATTATTTGTCGTAATTCAATTTCACTCACGGTAAAGACAAAATCGCTTAGCCTGTGAATACAAGATACAAAACGTCTCTCTTCTTTATGTGAGAACACAGGTGGATATCCAGGTTTGTGCATGTGCTGTAATTACAGTTTATGAAAAATAGTTCGTCGAGGTATTTTGTATGCTTCGGCAGCGGATTTTACGGTAGCTAAGAATGCTTCTAAATCTTCTGGTGTATAATCGGCATATTTCCGTGATCCTAATTCGCTTTTATATTATCGGGATATTTTCTGGAAAAAAAAACAAAAAGGGAATACACTTTAACCCATTTTCAAATAAGTGAGGATACACTTAACTGGAGCAAAGTATCCCCAATTAAGTGGTGCAAAGTATCCCCAATTTTGCTCGTAAAGTGCACAAATCAACAAATATTTTTTTGTCATGCATTTCTTATTTTAAAAACTCTATTTTAATGGCAACATTTATAAAACGGTAATGGTATGTACGATTAAACGTCTACTTACCAGTATCTATCAGCCAGGGGTTTCTCGGCAACAAGATTTTGCAGGGCTTCGAAACAGTCACAATTTTAAGGTTATAATTTAGGCGCCAACTGATTGACGACTTGCGCTATGAGGTAAAGTCTAACGTGTTCCAATGACATATTGTAGTGTCCTCTATCGGTACAAGACGTAGTAGGTGGATCAAAATAAAATAGTGCGCAGGGTCACAAAAAAACGTACTTTTACAGCGTTGGTGCAAAGTTACCCACCCGAATACCGTTTTACGGTACAGTTATCTTCGTCAGTAGTAATATTATCTTTCAAATTTGCTTTATCGAAACGTTTAATTTGTGTAACTTAAAATATACAAATACACCATTTAAAAAAACCAAAAAGGTAAGTATTTTATCATTCTACAATAATTGGCAATTTAAATAAAAATTATATTGCCTTAGCCCACGCGTTGAAATTAATAGCACTCAATCGCTGAGTTGCCGGTGAAAAGTGGCCGCGTCGCTGCGCGTTCTTTCGCCAGGCAGAATGACATAAGTGTTAGAAATGATTGACTTGTACAAAGCAATAAAGTTTGAAGCCCTTTAAGTCATCGACCAAAACTCTGAAGGGCTAGAGAGACCTTTTAAAACAAATTGAATCTTTTTATAAACTTAACTAAATTAGGAGGCCAAGGTTACCACGGTGCCACCAATATAAGCATAATATATTCAGGTTTGCAAGCTCCAAAACTCCATCTGCAAAATACGTTCACAACTGTACATATAATTTAAAATTAGTTACAAACGCCAGTGTGCCCGGTATTTCATAACTGATACAGTCTTTTGATCAATTAAAGAAACTATATGCATATGCAATTTGGGTCTTTAAGGAAATGGGCTCTATTTCTGAAAACGGTCAAACATTTTAAGACAGAAAACACTCTTAAAAGATTTTGTGCAACAAGATGGTTATCCAAAATTCATGCTCTTGCACTCGCGATATTTTGACGTTCTTCATATATTAACATTGTGTGTGTATATGTGTTCTGTGTGTGCGTGTGTGTGTACGCGTGTGCGTGTGTGCGTGTGTGCGAGTGTGGGTGTGTGCGTGTGTGCGTATGTGAGCGTGCGTGTGCGCGTATGTGCGTGTGTGCGTGTGTGCGTGTGTGCGTGTGTGCGTATGTGCGTGTGTGTGTGCGTGTGTGCGTGTGTGAGTGTGTGCGTGTGTGAGTGTGTGCGTGTGTGATTGTGAGCGTGTGCGCGTGTGCGTGTGTGCGTGTGCGTGTGTGCGTGTGCGTGTGTGCGTGTGCGTGTGTGCGTGTGGTCGTGTGTGCGTATAGAAAAATTTGTAAAAATATTTTTTAAAGAAAACTTCATTTTAGATAACCGTTTGAATACGAAGCCGAATAAGTCTAAAAATTAATTAAATCAAATTGAAAATGCTTAAACTGTATTATCAATGTTGTTACAGAAGCGATCGGCTTTGGATTGTCTATCTGACGAAGTTTTAAACGTCCATCTGACGTAGATTTTTTTTGCTTTTACAATGTTGTCTATTCTCGTTATGAACGTATTACAAAAGAGGTTGCGCGATTATCCTTAAAAACCTGATTTGGATTATTTCATTTCTATTAATTCCCACATTATGCTTAGGGAAGTCATGTGTTGTTCCACACCAAATATTTACATTTGGAAATCGTTTTAGCCTATTATATAAATTCAAACAGAAGGTCTGGCTTATTGTTGAATTGTCGTTATTTTAGCAGTGTTTAAAAGTATTTCTAATTGTGAATTGTTTTATGGACCTTGTCCAAATCATTTATTGCAAAACTATAATTTAAGCAGAGGCCACTCCGTCAACAGTAATGTTGTTGAATTAGGTAGCAAGAATAACTACTAAAAAATTAGAATGTTTGTATCCAAGAATGCAGTAATGTATATGGGTGATTAAAATTTGATTTATTTGACATGATGTTCCTGGCCTAGTTTGAAAGGAGTGTCTAGGAACGTAAACTAATAAAGTATTTGTTTAGTATAAATATAATAAATCGTCTGGATTGTGAGAGCGTTGTTTTCAGAACAGTTTTTTTAAATGTGACGAGAGTTGTACTGAAAGCAGTAAGATGAAAATTTTGTGAATTAATAACGATATACCGTAAAGTGGGGTTATTTCGAACATGTATGCCTATTTGGAACATCACAGATGATTTTAAATTTCCCTCCGTCGCTACGAATTGGGAGAAAGATTGAATGTATAAGGTTGGCCAACGTGTTTGATATAAATTTACTACCAACAGAAATAAAGTAAAAGTTGTCAATTTTTATTTCAAGTGGTTTTGTGAACCTTTTTTTTTTCATCCTCTTGATTTAAGATAATCATAATATAAGAAGAGTCTCATCTGCACCGGAGTGAATTGAAAACACTAGTTAAGTTATTTTGGTGTTTTATTTTAAGTGTGCCCTTATCAACAAACATCTGCAATCGTTGTTTTTCTAACCTTTTATATAAGACGACAGTGCAAGATTATTACATTACATTGTACTTTGTAGGGTAATTTGGAACGATGCCGCGTGTTTACAAACGTCAATTAGGAAGTGCTCGAAGAAATGATTACGACCCCGAAAATATTGAACGTGCATTGGAATCTGTTATTAACGCTAATTTATCGTTTTCTCAAGCCGCCCAACGATTTTCTGTTCCCAAAACAACTTTATATAATAAATACAGGGGTGTACATGGTAATAAAATTGGGCATCCTACAGTTTTAACGACTAAAGAAGAAGAATCTGTGTGTAGTGCTTTAAAAGTTGCAGCTAATTTTGGATATCCTTTTACAGAAAAAGATTTGCGTTTATTTATACAAAGGTACCTGAATCATAAAGGTGTTCAAATAAAGCAATTTGTTGAAAATATGCCTGGTCGTGATTGGACCAGACATTTTTTAAAAAGAAATCGCAATCTCTCAGTACGGTTATCTGAAAATTTAAAGCGGTCTAGGGCTGACGTTACTGAAGATGTTGTCAATACGTATTTTGACGAAATAGAAGTAACACTTCGAGATGTTCCAGCCGAAAATTTTGTCAACTATGACGAATCGAATTTAACAGACGATCCGGGAAAAACTCGCGTTATAGTTAGACGTGGCTGCAAACATCCATCTAGAATCATGGATTCGTCAAAAGCTTCTACATCCATCATGTGTGCAGCAACAGCAAATGGGGTTTTACTACCAGTATACGTTGTATACAAATCCAAAAATGTATATCCCGAATGGATTGTTGGCGGACCCCCTGTTGCATTTTACAATAGAACAGAATCCGGATGGTTTGACGGGGATGTTTTTGAAGATTGGTTTCGGAAGATTATTGTACCATACTTCAGAAGACCACAAGGGAGAAAAGTCGTAGTGGGTGATAATTTAGCAAGTCACTAGAGTTATGAGATAATCACACTATGCACAGAGATTGGAATTAGTTTCGTTTTTCTCCCAAGTAACAGTACACATGTCTGCCAACCACTAGATGTTTCAGTCCTTCGTCCGCTTAAAATAGCTTGGCGTGAATCGCTCACTGAATGGAAAATGAGACACAGAGGGGTCCTTCCAAAAACTCAATTTCCTTCTGTATTGAAGCAAACACTTGAAGCTATGCAACCAAATATTGAAAGCAATATATTAGCAGGTTTTAGAAGTACTTGTTTGGTCCCAGTGAATCGTCAACCGGTTTTAAATAAAATTATTCGAGCCCCTCGTGCAGATAATGTAGACGCAGATTTAATGGCACGATCATTTGAATCCATAATTGCAGAGCACTCCGTATCCAACATAACAAAACCAAGGAGACCTAGAAAAATAAATGTTCCGCCAGGTCGAGCCATTAATATTGAAGATTTTGGCAACAAAAATGACACTACAGGCACATCTGAAATGCCACGAATTATTGACACAGACATATCTGAAATGTCATCAGATGACAGTGCATATGATGATGCCAAGATAATACATTATCAAAAGACACTTTTATAATAGTAGAATTTGTTTATGATGCCGGAACAAAAAAACAAACACAAAAACTGTTTGTTGCACAGATTGTAGAATTAAATAAACAGTCTTATAAAGTTAAATGTCTGAGGCAATATAAAGAAAGTAGAAATACTTTTGTGTTTCCAACTGTAGAAGATGAAAATATTATCAAACTGAACCAAATAAAATGGATATTAAAAGAACCACGTATTTTTCGAGGCCGCCACATATTGTCGTCAGACTTAGTTTGAACATACCTAATGACCTTTTCCAATGTATTTTTTGATAGTGTTTTTTGTAATATTTTATGTTCTCATTAAAAATTTGTATAAGGTATGCAAATAAAACGTTTATTTTGTTTTTTTCCAGTTTTTTCATGGTTTTTTGGGATTTTTTTTTTATTGTTTAACATGTCCAGATGAATTCTTCAATATAAAAGAGAAATATGTAAGCCTACTTCGAATAAATCTTCCGTAATACTGATTTTCAGTGCAAAATATAATATCGTTCCAAAAAGGCAACATGCTTTGTTATTTCGAACAATATAAAAATATAAATAAACAATATAAAACAAAATATTTTTAGATAAATAAATAAAGATTCTCAAAGTGTAAGCAATCACTCTCCTAATGACGTTTATATAGAAGATAAAAAAAGCTCCATTTCTGAGTAATAACTATAAGTGATTAAATATTGTTCCAATTAACCCCACTTTACGTTACACTGTTACAGTAGTGGTTGTATTAAAACGGCCTGATAATAAATTAAAATAAAATAAATTATACAGTCCACAATTGACTTTTATTAATCGAAGGCAACATTTGGTCCATCGACAAGGATGTAAATTGGCACGGTGATTAAAAATATTGAAGAATCAACAGGTGTATCTATCGATGTGTGTGCGAGCGAGACGAAAGAAGGAGAAATTGAGTCAATAAAAGAAGAAAGCAATAGACGCGTAAGAGATCGAATCCACCCTTCCCGCTAAAAGTAATTTTTTTAACCTTTTGATAGTCACAATGAATTAAAAATGGATGCATTAAATATTGCACAATTAAAGACGAAACGTTCTAGTATCAAATCAAAATTAACTTGTTATAGAAAATTTGTAGAAAGGATCGACAGCCAAAATCTTAAAAAAGCTGCAATAAATGATTGAGAAACTAGATTAAATAAAATTGAACCCAATTTAGACGAGTATAATGAAGTTCAGCTTCAAATTGAATTAACACGAATTATTTGAGGAAACATATTTTACATTGATAGGTTTAATTAAAAGTATTATTGAAAGTTTTACAGAGCGTAACGCTCTGATTAATGTTAATGTTGATGACAATGTTTCTGATGGTCAGGGTAGTTCACAAAATACATCGTTAGTTGGGAATTCAAGGAGCGCGTCCGCCGCTGTGAGATTGCCACCGATTAAATTACCAATATTGTAATTGGCTCGAGTTTAAAGATTCATTTACGGCATTGGTAAATAATAATGATCCATTATCAGAAATTCAAAAGTTTTATTATTTGCATACTTCGTTGTCAGATAACGTAAGAGAAATTATTAAATCAATTGAAGTGTCGGCAGCTAATTACGGTATTACGTGGCAATTCCTAGTTGACCGATTTGAAAATAAAAAATTAATTATTTACAATCACATTCGCGCCATTATTGAATACCCTTCAGTTAGGAAGGAATCGCACTTCGAACTTAGCAATTTATTTGATACAGTAAGTAAACATTTAAGGTCATTAAAGAATTTAGGCGAACAAACTGATTCTTGGGATAGATTAATAATTTTTATGATGTGTAATAAATTTTATGGAGTTACAAGGCGAGATTGGGAGTGGTACAAATATCAAAATCAACTTCCCATAATGAGCGACTTAAATGAAGGTTTAAGATTAAAATGTGAAATCTTGGAAGAGTTAGAATTAACAAAAGGTGAGAAAAGAAATGAAAAGGGGGAACCGAAAAAATCTAGTTATTATCCAAATAATAAAAAACAATTTAGTAATAGTCTTGCCTCCACAAATGGTGAAAATAGCACAGCTAATTTAAAATGTTATGTTTGCAAACTAAATCACACTGTTTACAAATGTGATGAGTTTTTAAAATTAAGTCCTGAGCAGCGAATCGCTGAAGTTAAAAAATTAAAATTATGTTTAAATTGTTTGAGACCTGCGCATCCCTCATGGAGATGTAGGGCGGCTAGATGTGGTAAATCTCACAAAGTACATCATACTTTATTACATTCAAATACATTTAAGATAAGCAATCAAGCATCAGATGTTTCAAAAGACACTGCTTTAACGGGCAGTCCGATGGTCTCGAGCGTACAGGAAGAATCGAGTTGTCGCGTTAAATGTAAAGATAGGCAAAGAAAGCGTTTGCGAATCTACCAAATCCTCTATTAGTTGTGTTGTAAATACTTCTTTGATTTTGCTATCAACCGCGTTGATAGAAGTACAAAGCAGAGATAGGAATATTTATTGGCGCGCATTACTGGGCCGCGCCTAACAAAGTAATTTTATATCGGAACAGGCCTGTAATAAGTTAAACTTGCGTCCAGAAAAAATCAGTCAAATAATTAAGGGAGTAGGTCAAAGCGTAACCAATACAACGCGTCAAGCGCAGGTGGAAATTAGGTCGCGTTATACTATGTTAGCAATGGAAATAAAGTGTTTAATACTTCCCAAAATTACAGACAAATTGCCGACATGTTCCTTTGATAAAAATCAAATAAAAATTCCGGCTGAATTTATATTAGCTGATCCCGAGTACAACGAGTACAAATATTGACATTCTATTAGGTGCCGACGTGTTTTGGAATATTATCTGCGATGGTCAACAGCGACTTGGTCCAAGGCTACCGTTGGTTCAAAATACACAATTTGGTTGGATTTTAGCTAGCGAATTGTACCTGAATTCAACATTAAAGTGTAATTTAATTACTTGCTTGAATATACTTGCTGCACCTATAGAGGATAAGATTGAAAAATTTTGGAGCCTTGAAGAAGTTAGTAATTCAGATTGGATTTTATCTGAGGAGGACAAATATTGTGAATCATTCTTTAGAGATACGACCACTAGGGACAAGTGCGGTCGATTTATTGGCAGTATTCCCTTTAAATCGGAACTAAGTAAGTGAGGTAATTCCTATGAGATGGCATTACGCAGATTCAAAATGTTATAAAATAAATTAAATGAAAACTCTGCTTTAAAATTAGATTATTGTAAATTCATGGCCGAATACATCAGCCAAAATCATATGTCCGAGATAAATGAGAAAGAGGACATATTAGATTGGTATTGTATGCCACACCAAGCGGTTGTAAGAACGTCAAGTTTGAAAAACGAAATGCCGGGTAGTCTTTGATGCGTCAGCGAAAACTACCACTGGAGTTTCACTTAATGATGTGCAATGTGTAGGGCCAACCTTACAGCACGACATATTTTCAATTTTGACTAGGTTTCGCAAACATACATACGTAATGTCAGGTGATATCTCAAAGATGACAGGCAGATTATGATCAATAAAGCGTACACAAAATATCAAAGAATATTATGGAGGGCGGGCTCGAGTGAGCCGTTGAAAATTTATGAAATTAATCGTGTGGTGTATGGACAGGCGTCATCGCCATACTTAGCAGTTAAATCTTTACTAAAGTTAGGTGCAGAGAATGAACAACAGTACCCAAGAGCGTCAGAAGCAATAAAAAACGGCTTTTACATGAATGACTTACTGACGGGCGCTAATACCGCAGACGAACTATTAGAGATTCAGCACCAAATTACGAAAATTCTCGCAAGTGGAGGATTCGAATTAAGAAAGTTTGTCTGCAATAATAAAAAACTTTTAAGCAAATTCAAATTGAATAATTATTTATAAGTTGGTATAATACCCATAGGAGATAACTACCAAAACAAGGCGCTAGGTGTTTACTGGGAACCAGCTAATGACGCGTTTCAGTACAAAATTAATGTAACCAAATTACATAAAGTAACGAAAAGAAGTATACTATCAATAATTTGCCAGATTTTCGATCCGTTGGGATTATTGGGACCAATAATTATAGTCGCCAAACTAGTTATTCAATGTCTCATAATCTACGACGCAAGTGGATTGAATTTCAAGACGATTTACCATTCATAACGAAAATAAAAATTCCCAGTCAAGTAGCATTTTATGAATATTTAAAAATAGAGTTGCATGCATTTAGTGATGCGTCAGAAAAGGCGTATGGCGCTTGTATTTATGTGTGTTGTATTTTATCGAAAAGCGGGAACATTTCAAATCTAGTGTGCGCCAAATCTCGCGTCGCTCCAATAAAACAGATAACTTTACCCCGGTTAGAGTTGTGTGGAGCCGTGTTGGTGTCACGTTTAGGAAAAAAGGTGATAAATTCATTAAAATAAATTTGGACGAGTATTATTATTGGACTGGTTCTAGCATTACTCTTGCGTGGATTCGCGGCAGCCCAAATAAATGGATACCGCAGATCTTTTATCACGTAGATCGTGTGCTAGTACTTTAGCCAGTTCAGAATTGTGGTGGTACGGACCATCCCTTTTAAAATTAGACAACTTTCAATGGAGCTTAAACGAGGAAATGGAGAACATAGAAATTCCTGAACGACGTACCATAACTAACGAGTCTATCACGAAGAAAAATATCCTGAATATTGTAAATAAATTTTCGTCGTTAAATAACATTGTCAGCATATTAGCGTACATGTTGCGTTTTATTTCAAATTATAGGTGAATTAGACAAATTCTTAAATTAACTAATAATGCAAATGCAAGTAGATTGTTTTCCTCGGGAGTACCATGTTTTAATTAACGCAAAATGAATAAACAAAGAAAGTAAGGTCCTAATATTGAATCCTTTTTTACAAGATGGCTTAATTCGAGTAGGTGGCAGGATTAGTAACGCGAAGCAGACTTATGATAAACGATTTCCCATTATTTTGCCCAAAACACACCGGTTGACGCATTTGATTCTAAAAACAGAACATGAACGTTTATTACATTGCGGATCACAAGCTTTATTATGTTCGATTACGGAACGGTACTGGCCCATTGCCGGACGAAATATTTGCAAAAAGATTATAAGACGGTATGTAACTTGTTTTAAAGCAAAACCGTATGCATTAACTGAACTTATGGGAGATTTGCCTGACGCTAGAGTCAATGCATATTTACCATTTATAAATGTTGGTGTTGATTATGGGGGACCATTTCCTATAAAGGATCGGTCTACCAGGGGGGCGAAAGTTATAAAGTCATATATATGTTTATTTATATGTATGTGTATAAAAGCGGTACACATTGAGTTAGTGTCTGACCTGACCACAGAAGCGTTTATCGCTGCGTTAGATAGAAGCCGGAATAAACAGCACCAAACAATACATTAAACGTATTGTTAATAACAGCGTAACATTCGAGGAATTTAACACATTATTAATAAAAATTGAAAGTATATTAAATTCCCGTCCACTTTGTCCTATTACTGAAGATCCTGATGATCTTGCGGCGTTAACACCAGCCCATTTCTTAATTGGGAGAACACTAGTGTCTCTTCCCGAGCACATGTTTACTAAATTACCAGAGAATCGTCTGAAGAAGTAGCAAAAATCAAGGCATGACTCAGCATTATTGCAATCGATGGCAACGGGAATATTTAACTGAATTGCAAACCTGGTCAAAATGGAAGGCCAAGTCACAAAACCTGTTGAAAATAGGAGCCTTGGTATTTGTCAAACGGGAATCGTGTCATAGTATGGCATGGCAGCTGGGAAAAATTATCAATCTCCACTCCGACAAGGATGGATTTGTGCGTGTTGTGGACGCAAAAGTGGTAGGAGGTCAACTAACGCGCGCAATCAACAACATTTGTGTGTTACCGGTTGAAACCTACGAGGTCCAGGTATCAAGCAAGCAACAAGATTAGTGTAGCGTTAGTTACATACTATTTTTGTATTAGTTACTAAGTTTATTCTGAACAGTATCTTCTAGAAATTATATGCTCTGGTTAAGATTACAAATCGGTTTTAAATTTAAATACGATGTATTTCAAGGCGGGCGGAATGTCCAAGTCAATTAATGCAAAACTATAATTTAATAGAGGCCACTTCGGTAACAGTAATGTTGTTAAATTAGGTAGCAAGAATAATTATTAAAAAATTAGAATGTTTGTATCCAAGAATGTAGTAATGTATATGGGTGATTAAAATTTGATTTATTTGACATGAGGTTCCTGGCCTAGTTTGAAAGGAGTGTCTAAGAACGAAAACTAATAAAATATTTGTATAGTATAAATATAATAAATCGTCTGTATTGTGAGAGCGTTGTTTTCAGAACTGTTTTTTTAAATGTGACTAGAGTTTGTACCTTGAAATCAGTAAGATGAAAATTTTGTGAATTAATAACGATATACACTGTTACGGTAGTGGCTGTATCAAAACGGCCTGATAATAAATTAAAATAAAATAAATTATACAGTCCACAATTGACTTTTATTAATCGAAGGCAACAGACCTATTTTAATTAAGAAGTAATCAAATTGTGAAAATGTATTATAATTATTACCCCTATTTTTTTATTTAATTGGGGATATGTAAGTAAGTATTCGGGGTAGTATAGTTGTAAGATAAAGCTTTACGCCACAGTTTTACCTTCAGAAAAACGTTCTTAATTGCAACGAAAGGAAATAATAAATATCTGTTTAGTTTTGACTAGCCATTAGCCAAGCTAGTTTACTTGAGTTGTGATATGTTCATTGTTAGTAAGTATCCAACACCTATTAATATGTATGTACTATAATGTTAACGTATTTTTAGCTTACACCGTGAACTTAGCAGTAAGTTTTAACAGTAAATTTTTGCAAAAAGACCCGAATACCGCAGACAGTGGCATGCAACTTCGCATAATCAAACTATCACCTTTTCGTTGGAGACTACACCGTTAAAGGTCCAATTAATAGTAGGTAAGCTGTAATTTGTTCCTGAAGTAAAATTAAATTCCAGTACTGTGTAACATGATTAAGGCGATCAAAGTGACTATAACAAAATGGTAAAGTTGAATAAATTATAACACCTATTAATGTAAATTTATTTCTACATGATATGCCTTCTGAAGCGAGGAGGTGAAATAATTTTAGAAATTACAAAAAAATAAATTGGTATGATGTAGACCAGATCATGATTTTCTAAAACGTAGAAAAAATCTACAGCGTTTTATTTATTTTATGCTCCAGTCCAAGACAGTGAAACTAGCACATAGAGTATAAAAAATTAACATAAATACGGCGCAGTCCAGGTGACAATCTGAAAATGCGCCCAATAAATCTAAAACATTTTATTTAGTATAAGTTCCAGAGGTAAACCGCTTACCAGTCCAATCGTCTAAGGGAGTCAAATTCGCATATAAAGCAAAAAAAAATTAATATAATTATGACGCAGTCCAGATCACAATCAAAAATGTTCTCAATAAATCTAAAACATTTTATTTAGTATATGTTCTACAGGTAAACCACTTACCAGTCGTCTAAGGGGGTAAAATTCGCACATAGAATATAAAAAAATTAATATAAATAGGACACAGTCAAGATCACAATCTGAAAATGGGTCCAGTAAATCTAAAATATTTTATTTAATATATGTGCCATAGGTAAACCACTTACCAGTGGTCTAAGGGGGTTAGATACGCATACAAAATATAAAAACAGTAATATAAATATGACGCAGTCCAAATCACAATCTCAAAATGCGGCTAATAAATCTAAAACGTTTTATTTAGTATATGTTCCACAGGTAAACCACTTACCAGTCGTCTATGGGGGTGAAATTCGCACATGAAGTATAAAAAAATTAATATAAATATGACACAGTCCAGATCACCATCTGAAAATTCACCTAATAAATCTAAAACGTTTTATTTAGTATATCTTGCAGAGGTAAACCATTTACCAATCGTCTAAGGGGGTGACATTCGCATACAACATATAAAAAAATTAATATAAATATGACGCAGTCCAGATCACAAACTGAAAAAACACCCAATAAATCTAAAACGTTTTATTTAGTATATCTTGCACAGGTAAACCACTTACCAGTCGTCTAAGGGGGTGAAATTCGCATACAAAGTATAAAAAAATTAATATAAATATGACACAGACCAGATCACAACCTGAAAATGTACCCAATAATCTAAAACGTTTTATTTAGTATATCTTGCACAGGTAAACCACTTACCAGTCGTCTAAGGGGGTGAAATTCGCATACAAAATATAAAAAAATTAATATAAATATGACGTAGTCCAAATCGCAATCTGAAAATGCGGCCAATAAATCTAAAACGTTTTATTTAAAATGTGTTCCACAGGTAAACCACTTACCAGTCGTCTAAGGGGGTGAAATTCGCATACAAAATATAAAAAAATTAATATAAATATGACGCAGTCCAAATCACAATTTGAAGATAGAGCCAATAAATCTAAAACGTTTTGTTTAGTATATGTTCCACAGGTAAACCACTTACCAGTCGTCTAAGGGGGTGCAATTCGCACATAAAGTATACAAAAATTGATATAAATACGACGCAGTCCAAATCGCAATCTGAAAATGCGCCCAATAAATCTAAAAGGTTTGTTTAGTATATCTTGCACAGGTAAACCACTTACAAGTCGTCTAAGAGGGTGAAATTCGCATACAAAATATAAAAAAATTAATATAAATATGACGCAGTCCAAATCGCAATCTGAAAATGCGGCCAATAAATCTAAAACGTTTTATTTAGTAAATGTTCCACAGGTAAACCACTTACCAGTCGTCTAAGAGGGTGAAATTCGCATACAAAATATAAAAAATTGATATAAATACCAAGAACGCAAGATAACAAACTTTATTGAATTCCGGAACCATACTCTAGAGGAAATTGCAAAAAAAAATGCCCCAATAAATCTAAAAGGTTTTATTTAATATGCCTTGCACAGGTAAACCACTTACCAGTCTTCTAAAGGGGTGAAATTCGCATACAAAGTATAAAAAAATTAATATAAGTATGACGCAGTCCAAATGGCAATCTGAAAATGCGGCCAATAAATCTAAAAAGTTTTATTTAGTATATGTTCCACAGGTAAACCACTTACAGGTCGTCTAAGGGGGTGAAATTCGCACATAAAGTATAAAAATTGATATAAATACGACGCAGTCCAAGTCCCAATCTGAAAATGCGCCCAATAAATCTAAAAGGTTTTATTTAGTATATAGTATATTTATATAATGGGAAACCCCATTGGTTTTACAAAGAACTTCAAAACACTTTTGTGGGGCATTTCACAAAATTCTCCTTTGACATTATTCTTTTATAATAATAATCTGCCTTGGACATCTTGGGATATTGTAATACCTTTCATTTGAACTGTCCATTTCTTACCACAGTTTGATAATCTGAAGTGCTCAAACTGTTCCAATCTGCAGGATCATACGAAAAGTGTTCAAACATTTTCTCGGATTCTAAAATTATACAAGTAAATTGTACGTACTATCATTGAATTTGGTACTATTAAACTTTTAAAGAATTATTGATGTAACGTAACTAATATTATTTAACTCTAAGGTTTACAAAATGTATACATAGAATGTATGACAATTTGAAATTAATTAATAAATGACGTAACAAAATATTGAACGCTTTATACTTTAAATACTCCATTGTATTATTTCATCCTTTTTGATACTGGGCCGTATTCATAAAACAGAAGAACATCCTCACAAACATAAGATACAAGTGTAAGGTTTTGATTTACAGTAAAATGATGAAGTATAAGCATTTCTTTCTTTTCGTATTCATAATGATTACGTTATGTTTGCAAGGATATCCCCTACATAGAAATAAAAGGTCCATATGTAATTAACAGGTTCTACCATTTGATTCACTTACTTCCTTCCCTTAGCGTTTCGTTCGTTCGTTTTTATAGTTTTACCTCAGTTATTTCACGGACATTAAATGATAGTTTATTAGTGTGACTATCATTGAAAATGTCATCCTCAAGTCGTGATAATGAAAGATTGGAAAATAATATTAAAACGAGTTGCAGTTCGTAGCAGAAGAAATTGTTAATGCTCCTGTAGTTTTGGAAAAATCACAACTACCAAAAATGAAAAGAAGAAAGGACGAAGCAATTAAGTTCGTGACAAAAAAAACGAAGCATCATTTGGTAAACCTTTAGATGCAAAAGGTTTCTTTTTATGAATGACTATCAACGTTTGTAATTGACCATTGTTTGGGAATTAACGGACGGCATGGAGATAAATTCCAAATAATTTCTGTAGAAAAATCCTCCACTATAATCGACAATGATAGTAATGCCCATAATACAACATAATCATCTTCGCTTAATACTTTTGAACCTATGTGAAGAAGAAATTCTTTTTTTAGACCCTATGGGAAACGGAAAAAAAAAAAACGCATACCTTCCTCAAATTGTTCGATTTTTAAAATGGAAATTCGTTACACGGAATCATTGTCAGTAGAAAGATAGCAGTAGCTGTAGGGTTTTTATTATTCACTTCTTTGCCCTATTAATGAAAAATAAAGACATGGCAGGTATGTTTGATGCAGGTAGTTTTCGAAAGGATTTGAAGTGGATGATCTTAAATAATCCCGACAACATGAAAGAACAGTATCTGTACTGTTCTCAAGACACCAAAAACTATATAAAAGACGTGTTTAAATGTGAATCTTGTTTGCGTTTTATGCACGACAAATGTCTGAGGACAGAAGGTAAACAATATGTAACTATTAAAACAATTTATTGGTTTATGGTACTTAGTTATGTAAATTTCATATTACTTCATGTGCGATTTCGCCTTTTGAAAGACTGGTAAGTGATTTTCATGTGGAACATACCTATACTAAATAAAACGTTTTAGATTTATTGGGGGCATTTTCAGGTTGTAATTTTGACTGCATCATATTTACATTAATTTTTTTATATTTTATATGCGAATCTCGCCCCTTAGACGACCGGTAAGTGGTTTACCTGTGGCACATATACTAAATATAGTATATTGAGTATCAAGAACAGTAAGGGACGTTTACTGGTCGGCGGCCATGTTCCAATTTGGCCGAAGACCGGTATAACCCTTAATGTTCGTGATGCTCATACTGTTTTTTGGACGAATTTACAATTGAAATTATTTAATTTCTACTAAATAATCGTTTTTAATAGAAATGTCCAAATTATTTGTTCTTATTGTTGTGAAATGTAGTATACCTATATAATTTTACGTTGATAAGTAAAAGACATCGGTAAGTAGGGGCACCTAGGGCAAAACGGGGTACCTAACTTTAAGGGCCTAATTTTTTTATAAAACGAATTAACTTAACTGTGCCATTTTGAATTTAGCTAGCTAAATATATTACTTTTAGACTTTAAACAACTAAATAACCAACTTAAAATTTTTACGTAGTTTTTTTATATATTTTTAAAAAATCAGGCCTCTCCCCGTTTTGCCCTGTTAACGGGGCAAAATGGGAATTGTATCTGGGGTAAAATGGGTTTAGTATATGAGGTACGTGTAGGTGAACGAAAATAATTTATGAATACAAAAACTCTTAGTTAGGTATATAATATATGATATACAAAGTTAGTTAGGAACAAAATTCACATCGGAACGCAGTCTCATCGTCATCGCTGTCGATCCCGGCGCAGGAATTATGAGCCCATTCGTGACAAAGACAACATGAAATCCATCCTTCGGTGGAAGTACTATAAAATTCTTTGCAATAAAGACATATCGCATCGTCTTCGTCACTTGAGGAATCTTCATTATTTTTGTCTTTCAATACTGCTTTTTTTGTTAATTTAGGAACTGCTTTTTTCGTAGTATTTTTCCCTACACTGCCTATTTTTCTTTTGACACTATTAGCTTTCTCATTTTTTTCTAGAACAGATATTTCCAATTCCATTTTGTAAGGAGTGGATGTTAAAATTGCTGTTTTTCCTCGTTTTCGCTGGGGCGTTTTGCAACAGAAGTTACTTTAGGAATTGGCTGCAAATCTTGCGGCGATGCAAGAGGAAATATATTTGGCTCTTGTAGAACTACCTTTTTCGGTGTTTTTTCACGAGTTGGAGGGGCATCAGGCATCCACGAACATTGTGGTAATGGCGAAGAATCATTGTTGATGGTTTTCATTGGCACACGTGAAGGCGGAGTTGTCTCTACTCTATTTTTATGGATCACAGATTTTTCTGGAGTCTGATGGGCATTTTCTCCTAAGGATTGCTGTTCATTGCCTTCATCGTCTAAAGGGATATCTGTCGTAGAAGCTGGTAAAAAGTCACTTTCTTCAAAAACATTTTCATTCGGTGGCCAAATTCCAGTTGTTTTGAAAGTATTAATAGCATTTTTTATTGTTGCTGGGTTAACATAGGCATCACCAAAAAGAGTCGACAGTTGCCAAAGTGTTACGACTTTTCCGGGATTACTTCGTAGCCATACTCTTACTTCATTTTCGTAGTAGTTGCTGAGAGGTTTCATAAAGCTGACGTCCAGAGGTTGCAACTTGTGCGAACAATGCGGTGGTAAACAAAGCAGAATCACTCCATTTTCTCGGGCATAATTAATAAGGTCAAGATTTTTTGTATGACTGGCATGGCCATCACAAATTAAAAGTACGGCGTTATCTTTTGAAGCCCCGGAAAATTGAACAAATTTTTTAAACCATCTGAAAAAAATATCTCCAGTCACCCAACCAGAATCACTTGTTTCAACCATAGAACCAGGTGGCAAACCAATTTCAAATTCAGGGCGTTTTCTTTTTCTGGGAAAATAAGGCAAGGAGGAACATAATTTCCCGAAGCTGAGCAACAAATTTCAGCAGTCACGGTTTCCCCCCTCTCTGCAGATGTGAGAACTCCTACTTGGCGTTTTCCTTTAAGTGCTAATATCACAATTGAAAATCTTCTCTGCAGTTAGTTGATACTTATCGATAATACTTGTAAGCAAACCAAAGAACTGATTCACAGCAACCTTATTGAAGCCCATTGCTCTAGCTCCTGATGTGGCTTCTGGTTTTCTTAGGGCTATGGTAGGGTGTTTTCGAAGAAAATGTTCCATCCAGTCAGGACCGGCCATCTGAGTGTCTTTACTAAACCTGTTTGCAACACCGTCTACGACCGCCAATTGATAAACAAATTTTCTTAACTCTCTCATTGTAAAGCCGAATAATCTTGATTCCATGTCTTTTACATATTTCACAATCTCTAACTCTTGAGCTTCGGTAAACACATTTCTGGCGCTTCCTAATTGCGCTATGTTAAACTTTGACCCCACATCTCTTTTTACTTTTGCAACATAACGTTCTAATGTGGTTTGAGGCACCTTAAATTGCTGCGCTGCTTTTTTATAACCCATGGTACCCTCAATAATCGCCTGTACTGCTTCTTTCATTGACTCTTTAGACCAATTTTGACGAGTTGTCTTTCTTGCGTATTTTCGTACCATCTGAAACCAATAGGAAAACATAATAAATCCTAATGCATTGCTTGGGGCAAAATGGGGTCCCAAGGACGGGGTAAAACGGGACCCATCATCAAAACCCCATTTTGCCCCAAAAACACGTGCTCAAATAAAACAAGAAAAAAATCAGTGTAAAAGTGTTTTTGAAGCCATGCGTTTGATAAGGTAGACTATATAAAGGCAATAACGATATAGCATAAACAAAACTTCAATAACTTTTCGAAAAATGTACGTACCTTAAGGAAATATATGATCCAGTTTTACAACGTACGGCGTTTATAACTCTATGCCGGACAAAGTCAAACTAACGTTCGCCCGATTAGTGGTGCGTCTATTGCAGTGAAGGGTATTGGTAGTGGGAATAATGCGTCTGAGATTTGGCGGGTTAATTCGAATGGAATTCACGTAAAATGGCGGTACCCCGTTATGCCCCAGTACCCCGTTTTGCCCTAGATGCCCCTAATACTTACCGACGAGTTGGGTCTCGTAAACAGTAAACATATCCTCCTGTCCTGGAAATAGATATGGTAAATAAACGAAAAAGCTCAATCGTGCAAAAAAATATTTTAGATTTACTGGGCGCATTTTCAGATTGTGATCGGGACTGCGTCGTATTTATATTAATTTTTTTATATTTTATGAACAAATTTCACCCCCTGGTAAGTGGTTTACCTGTGCATGATATACTAAATGAAACGTTTTAGATCTATTGGGCGCATTTTCATGTTGTGATCTGGACTGCGTCATGTTTTTATTAATTTTTTTATACTTTATGTGCGAATTTCGCCCCCTTAGATGACTGGTAAGTGGTTTACCTGTGAAACATATACAAAATAAAATGTTTTAGATTGATTGGGCGCATTTTCAGATTGTGATTTGGAGTGCGTTGTATTTACATTAACTTTTTTATACTTTATGTGCGAATTTCACCCCCTTAGACTACTGGTGAGTGGTTTACCTGTGGAAGATATACTAAATAAAACGTTTTAGATTTATTGGGCGCAGGTTCAAGCTGTGATCTGGACTGGGCCATATTTATATTAATTTTGTTATATTTTGTATGCGAATCTCACCCCCTTAGACGACCGATAAGTGGTTTACCTGTGGCACATATACTAAATAAAATATTTTAGATTTACTGGGTGCATTTTCAGATTGTGATCTGGACTGCGTCGTATTTATATTAATTTTTTTATATTTTATGTACGAATTTCATCCCCTTAGACGACTGGTAAGTGGCTTACCTGTGAAACATATACTAAATAAAATGTTTTAGATTTATTGGGCGCATTTTCAGATTGTGATCTGGACTGCGTCATATTTATATTAATTTTTTTATACTTTATGTGCGTATTTCTAGACGACTAGTAAGTAGTTTAGCTGTGGAAGATATACTAAATAAAACTTTTTAGATTATTGGGCGCATGGTCAAGTTGTGATCTAGCCTGCGTAATATTTATATTAATTTTTTATACTTTAAATGCGAATTCGACCCCCTTAGACGGCCGGTAAGTGGTTTACCTGTGTCACATATACTGAATAAAATATTTTAGATTTACTGGGCACATTTTCAGATTGTGATTTATATAAATTTTTTAAACTTTATGTACGAATTTCACCACCTTAAGACGACTGGTAAGTGGTTTACCTGTGCAACATATGCTAAATAAAACGTTTTAAATTTATTGGGCGCATTTTCAGGTTGTGATCTGGACTGCGTCATATTTATACCAATTTTTTTATATTTTATGTGCGAATTTGACCCCGTTAGGCGACTGGACTGGTAAGTGGTTTACCTGTGGAACATACACTAAACAAAATATTTTAGATTTATTGGGTGTATTTTCAGATTGTGATCTAGACTGCGTCGTATTTATATTAATCTTTTATACTTTATGTGCTAGATTCGGTGTCTTGGACTGGAGCATAAAAGAAATAAATCGTTGTAGATTTTTTCTACGTTTTATCAATCAGGACCTAGTCTAAAAGAATTTCACCTCCCACTTCAGATGTTATATCACGTAGAAATAATTTATATTGATAGGTGTTATATATAATTTAATCAATTTTACTATTTTGTTATAGGCACTTTGGTCGGTTTAATCACATTTCACAGTACTGGAATTTAATTTTACTTTAGGGACAATTTACTGCTACAGCTTACCTACTAATGGGACCTTTAACGGTGTAATCTCCAACGAAAAGGCGATACCTTGATAATGCGAAGTTGCACGCCACTGTCTGTGGTACTCGTGTCTTTCCGGAAAAATTTACTATTAAAACTTACTGCTAAGTTCATGGAGGTCTTAAGGTAAACTATACTGATAAACATAATACACCCACTGACCCACGTACCGCACAAAATTAAATAGCTAAGTTATCAACATCAGCGGTCTATTAGTTGATTTTGTTTGTTACAGGTCCTGCCACAGATCTAGTGCTCCACATTTTCAAAAAAAAACTAAATTATACTTAAGATAATTACTTTATACGCTTTATAGATAACTTTCTGACGAAGCCTTAATATTAGACATAATGTAAAAAAATATATACATCATTCACTTAATATACGGACAGCACAGTAAAGTTTGTGTTTGGGGCCTCAGTTACAGTGGGGTCTCAAGATAACTAGACAGCAATTTCGATGAATAAATCCAAAAACTGGCGTCGCAGAATTTATGACCTAAAGCAAAAATGAAGACTATGACAATCCTTAAAAATTGTAACCTAACACTATTGCATACTGAAGTGTGAATCAAGCTTAAGCTTAAACGATAAATTCAATGCCCCAAGTATTGTACCTAATAATGTACCTAATAATGAAGTTCACTTTTTTAATTTAAAAAGCAATAATGTAATAATACACTTAAATTTTTATTGAGAAGGGTCCTTAAAAAGAGGACATAAGGGTTTAATCCTAGACTGTACAAAAACCTATTTTTCTTCATGGTCGAGTAACCTTATACAAACTACTTATGTACAACAGTAGTGTTGATCTAGATTCTTCATTTACTAAACCAGTGCTCGAAATGGACCGGAACGCACCGTAACGACGTTCCGGTTCATGGAAAAAAATCTTATTCCGTTCCGGTTCGTACATTTTTTTTTGTTCCGTTCCGGTTCGTAAAAAAAGATCTTGTTCCTATCCCGTTAAAGAACAATGTGCCCTAAAGTTGTTTATACTTAAACAGTTAACCCAATATTTTAGGATTTGCAATATCAGAATTAATCATAGTATTATTATCTTAATATTGGCAACGTGAAAGACAACCGCGTGACTACGGATGAACCCGATCCCGAGTCCGTGATTATGTGTCGTGTTGCCTATAGATATTTTCTATGATGATCTGTTTTCTATATTTGACAGTATTTGTATTTTCGCTGGCACCGTGCTCGTGCTACGTGTTCAATCTTTAACGATCGTTAAGTAAGAAGTGTTGTTTTGAATTACTTGAAGTTAATAAGTCTGTTAATAAGTCTTGTGTAAAAAGTAATTATAGGTGAAATTTAAATATTTCACTAAATTATAGGTATTTGAAAATGAGGCGATTATTAAAATGGTTGAAAAGAAACCCCACTCACCTGATAATATAGTACATGTAGCTTAGGAACCCGAAAATATTCCAGGGACAAGTGAAGAAAGCAGTAAAAGCGAAAACGTGATTAGTGATGATTTACCTGTTTGCTGGACTTTGTCACAATGTGAAACATTTAAGAGCCATAATAGTTGGTCAATTGTAAAAGACAAGGCCTTGGGCTGTACAGATTGTGTTAGGGTACATGCTTTTTCCACCGAAAAAGCAAAAAACTTAAGAATTTCGTGTCCATGGTTGAATTGTTTAGGGCGAGAGAATGGAAAGAAATAAAGCGTTTGCGTAAAAAATGTTTTGAACATAAGAAATCGGACGCTCATATCAAAAAAAGCGCGTAATGAATTGTCTTTTGAAGAGGTGAACCGTATTCATTTTACAGGAAGAGTTTTTAGAACAGCCCATAAAATAGCAAAAATGCAAAGGCTATTTGTAGATGTTCCTGTTGATGTCGATTTACAAGTTTTTAAAAGCTGTTCGCGTCACAATAAGGGTTTTGGAATCGATGGCTGCCACTCCAGTGTCAAAAAATGTTGCTGCATTGCGTTCAATTCAAGAAACATATTCATATAAAGGCATAAATCTTCATCAAGGAAAAGTTGTTCTCATAAATGCTGTTCAGTTTTTCACAATAATTTAAGAAACCGTATGTTTTCAGTTTCATCATGAAAAACAAGTACGTCAGGTGATGATGCTGTCCTAGTCATGACATATGTAAAATTATTATAAAGTATTCAGGTTTTGGAGCCAAAAAACTGGCTAAGAACTAATGATGCTGCAATGATTGATATGCAATATGGCGATAATGAAGTAAGGAATATGTGCCAGTTATTTCGTTTAAACGACTATGAGCAACAAATAATACGTGGATTTAGAACTTATAAAATGTGTGATCAAATATCTGATATTTAAAACCACTGCTTAAAGCCGTAGCGACCATTCCAATATCGACCAGCGAATGTGAACGAAATTTTTATAGCATGAACGAAATTGTAACACCCTTAAGAACGTCGTTCAATCTTGAAACAATCCGCTAATAAAATTTAAGCCTGAAAACTATGTTCGATCATGGCTTGCTAAAGGTAAATTATAAATACAAGTAGAATATTTTTGAAAGTCATTATTTTTACTGTTTCAGTCCGACATTCCGCGGATGACACGGCCAGTCGAAAGAGGGAACTTAAAGAAGATAAACGATATGATTCTTTGTGGAAATTGCTTTAGAGTTGTTGAAATCGTAATTCAGTGTGACATATGTGTAGCCTATGCGGCAAATTGATATTGGTTACATTTTCTTTTTCCCTAGTTATTAAGTTGTTGGTAACGGTATCGTATAAGAATAGATGTTGTTAATTTGTTCGTGTATTAATAAAAAGCTTCCAAAAACTATCGTTTTAAACAACAAGAGCAACACAAGACGTATCAAACTATATAGAAGAGGAAACAATTTTTTCCTGTTTTATCTCTTCGGTTTTCCGTAATACAGTTTGATCAAAGTAATGGCGATAGGGGAGAAGTGTGAACCTTGGGACGCAAAGAAGAATATAGCTGTATTTTCCAAAATATTTATTCAAATATTGTTTCCAGCAGCAAGTCTTATTCTTTGACTTTTGACAAAACATTTTTCTAAAACTAAGCTTTATGAGTAAATATAAAAGTAAAAAAATATATATCCTAAAAAAATATGCATATTGTCCCAAGGTACACATATACAGTGTACCTTTGGACAAATGTCAGTGTACCATAGGACACTAGATTACTGTACATTATAAGTGGACAAATCCACTGAAAAGTACATGAATTCACTTCTTCTTTCTGTTCCTCCAGCAACTTGTGGCGGAGGTAGAGTCATTACTATGTCCGACATAGAAATTTCATAAACAGATTCATTGTGTAATATGAACTTTCCCCCTATTACCTTTTTGAAATAAATCACACCAAACAGTTCATTGGATATCACTTCAACCACTTTTGCAACGAAATAGTTACGCGACTTTTTTGTTTCTAATTTGACCAAAACAAACCCATCTACTTTTACTTCACCATTACAAATTTCATCTTCGACTTCGAGTGTTTCTAAGTCCAAATCTTCTTCACTACACCCTTACTCTTAACTGCAAGTTTTCGTTTCCTTATTAGTACGCTTTCTTCTTCCACTTCATTTTTCTCGGGAGTGTCTGTGAGGATTCTACATCGGCCTAATTTTCGTCCACCACGCCTACTTCCTTTCCTTGCTTGAGCTTTTGGGAATGGTCCTATTTTGTCAGGAGTAATGTGAGTTATTGCCATTGAAGTGCTTGGAATCGGTTGATTTGAATCTGTAACAAAACCGACAATTTAAATTAAATTGAGATGCTGACATTTAACTCGTGAAACTCGTGATAAGAAGGGCCATACCTGTGAGCAAGTTATCTTCTTTATCTGGTTGTGATGTTTGGAAATTTGATTCTTCCTCTCCAGAGGCAACGTCTACAGTTGGCTCCAAAGGCCTGTCTGTCACAAATGAACTTAAATATTCATGTTCTCCAAACACGTTCCTATTTAGAGGAAAAATTCCCAAAACTCTAAATCCGGACTGAATATTTTTCGACGAAAAAGCTTTAGGATAGCCTTTTCCTGCACATTCAGCCACATCGTAGAGAGTCATGGGTTTTTCACTATTAGAGAGGAGCCACTCATTGCAGGCCGTGTTATAGTACTTTTTTAGTGGTCCAAAGACAGTCCTATCTAACGGCTGCAATTTGTGGCTCGTATGGGGAGGCATTGTCAACATGACAATGCCATGCGCTTTCGCAAAGTTTAATATCTCAATTGATATGTGACTGTCGTGGTTATCTAAGGTTAACAGATTCTTAGTTTCTTGGCTTGATCGGGCGAATTTCACGAAATGTTGCAAATATTCTAAAAAAATATTTGAATTTGACCAACCACTACAATTGGCCATACCTACGCTGCCTGTTGGGGCTCCCTTCAAAATATGGTCTTTAAAGTGGACTCTGGGAAATACAAATGCAGGTGGAATCAAATTTCCCATGGCGTTAACAGCGCATATTATAGTAATGTTTTGACCTCTTTCACCTGATGTCATACCGCCCACTTGTTTTTTTCCTTTTGGCGCTATAATTCGAACGGGAGTATGAACGTGGACAAGCCACTTTCATCCAAATCATAGATGCTTTCTGGGCCGAAATTATATCTTTCCATTACAACGGAGAGTTTATCAAAAAAGATGTTCACATTTACTTTGTTGAAAGCTGTGGATCTAGCTAGGCTAGTGGCCTGTGGTTTCCGTAAACAGATATCTTTATTTCTCTTTAGGAAACATTTTAACCAATCTATACCGGCTTTTTGGTTACTATCCCACGAATTAGGATGTTTAATTTTGTTTGCTGTTGCATAACTATAAGCCAGTTTTCTAACTTCGCCTGTAGATAAGCCATAATGCATATTTGCACATTGTTGTAAATAGGAATTTAATTCGGTTTCTTGGATATCACTAAAAACTTGTTTTACAGCATTACTTGGAGCATACACAAATTCTGCATGACCTTTGTTTTGGTAAATTTTAAGGTGACGACTTAAAGTTGATTTTGAGATGTTGTACTCTAAAGCGGCTTGTCTGAAAAATCATGATTTAGTACTTTGTCAGCAGCGGCCTTGACTGCTTCTGGATTGGGGTTAATCCTTTTTATTTTAGATTTGCTTCGAGGCATTTCTGTAACAAATGTAATTAACTGGGTATTTAATTTCCGAAACACGGTGTACCTTGGGACATGTACCAAGGTACACACATGTCTATGTCCCAAGGTACACTGACTAGTAGGCTACGAAAGATGATGCAATTATTTTAAGAAATTTGAATTATTTTTCTTTGCAGACTGGACAATATTGCTAAAAATGTGTGCCAAATACAGCAGCATGCGTAAAATTGCAATAAAGTACTTACTTATTTTTTCAAACCAAAGGATGTCACTAGATATAAATTTACTCCACAGTAGTTACAATCAGTTTGTCTATCACATTCGCCATATTGAATTAGTAGAAATTTAAAATTTTGTGTGGAGACATCTATCATGCAAGGCATTAAACTCGGCGCATTTAAGACAGGAAACTGTAAACTGTTTGCATTCTATGACAATGTCCAAAGGTACACAGTGTCCCAAGGTTCACACTTCTCCCCTATTACGTCATCAATTACATCAAGCGTATTCTTATGAGATTTTTTTTATTGCTTTGATTAGATAGTTGTTTTTTGTAATATTTCACAAGTTGAATAAATGTACTTATTTACTTAGGAGAAACTGCCATGTTTATATATGGTGAAAAGCCGAAAGGTTTTCG
>JARFJB010001817.1:45000-57500 GCA_036346205.1 Vesta saturnalis | reverse complement strand
TCTGTCTGTGTCCGTCTGTGTCTGTCTGTGTCTGTCTGTTCTTCTGTGTCTGTCTGTGTCTGTCTGTGTCTTGTCTGTGTCTGTCTGTGTCTGTCTGTGTCTGTCTTCTGTTCTGTTCTGTTGTCTGTCTGTGTCTGTCTGTGTCTGTCTGTGTCTGTCTGTGTCTGTCTGTTGTCTGTTCTGTTGTTCTGTCTGTGTCTGTTGTGTCTGTCTGTGTCTGTCTGTGTCTGTCTGTGTCTGTCTGTGTCTTTTGTGTCTGTTTGTCTGTCTGTCTTGTCTGTCTGTGTCTGTCTGTTCTGTCTGTGTCTGTCTGTGTCTGTGTGTCTGTCTGTGTCTGTTTGTGTCTGTCTGTGTCTGTCTGTGTCTGTCTGTATCTGTCTGTTCTGTCTGTGTCTGTCTGTGTCTGTCTGTGTCTGTCTGTGTCTGTCTGTGTCTGTCTGTGTCTGTCTGTGTCTGTCTGTTGTCTGTCTGTTTGTCTGTTGTCTGTTGTGTCTGTCTGTGTCTGTTGTGTCTTCTGTTCTGTCTGTGTCTGTCTGTTCTGTCTGTGTCTGTTGTTCTGTCTGTGTCTGTCTGTTCTGTCTGTTGTCTGTCTGTGTCTGTTCTGTCTGTCTGTCTGTGTCTGTATTGTCTGTCTGTGTCTGTCTGTGTTCTGTCTGTTCTGTCTGCATCTGTCTGGTCTGTCTGTTTTTGTCTGTCTGTGTCTGTCCGTGTCTGTCCTGTCTGTCCTGTCTGTGTGTCTGTGTGTCTGTCTGTTCTGTCTGTGTCCGTCTGTGTCCATCTGTGTCTGTCTGTGTCTGTCTGTGTCTGTTTATCCTTGTGTCTGTCTGTGTCCCTCTGTTTCTGTGTCTTTTCGTGTGGTTGCTGTCCTGTTGTCTGTGTCTGTGTCTGTTTGTCTGTGTCTGTGTTGTTGTGTTGTTGTGTGTGTGTGTGTGTGTGTGTGTGTTGTTGTGTGTGTGTGTGTGTGTTGTGTGTGTGTGTGTGTGTGTGTGTGTGTGTGTGTGTGTGTGTGTGTGTCTGTGTCTGTTCTGTGTCTGTTTTGTCTGCCTGTGCCTGTGTCTGTTTGTGTGTGTGTGTGTGTGTGTCTGTGTCTGCGACTGTGTCTGTGTCTGTTTTTCTGTGGTGTTGGCTTTCTGTGTCTGTCCTATGTCTGAGTCTGTTTGTGGCTGTTCTGCGCCTGCGTCTGCGTCCGGTCTGCCCTGCTTCTGCGTCTGCGTCTGCGTCTGCCGGTCGGTCTGCGTCTGCGTCTGCGTCTGCGTCTTTTACGTGCGCCTGCGTCTGCGTCTGCGTCTGCGTCTGCATCTGGGTCTGGGCCTGTTGTGCCTGTTCTGTGTCTTTGTCTGCCTGTGCCTGTGTCTGTTTGTGTGTGTGTGTGTGTGTGTGTGTGTGTGTGTGTGTGTGTGTGTGTGTGTGTGTGTGTGGTGTGTGTGTGTGTGTGTGTGTGTGTCTGCGACTGTGTATGTGTCTGTGTTTGTGTCTGTGGCTGTGTCTGTGTCTGTATCTATGTCTGTGTATGTGTCTGTGTCTGTGTCTGTGCCTATGTCTGAGTGTGTGTTTGTGGCTGTCTGCGCCTGCTTCTGCGTCTGCGTCTGCGTCTGCGTCTGCGTGTGCGTCTTCGCCTGCGCCTGCACCTGCGTCTGCGTCTGCGTCTGCATCTGGGTCTGGGTCTGTGTCTGTGTCTGTGTCTGTGTCTGTGGCTGTGTCTGTGTCTGTGTCTGTTCCTGTGCCTGTGTCTGTGTCTGTGTCTATGTCTGTGTCTGTGTATGCATTCGTGTCTGTAGCTGTGTTTCTGTCTGTGACCTCCTTAGTCGGGCTTTAAACTTTCCCTCGTGCATAATCTCCTAATTATGCCCTTAATGCATTAACAACCATAATATTTAATTTTTCAACTCTTAAATAATTTACTCCCGTTTACTTACTTAAGGGTTTTCGAATTGGCACTCAATATTTTTATTATACAGTATGTTTCATAAATACGGGGTCATATTTAAGTGTGTGCATTCTGGGAGCCATTTAAAAAAAATTTCATGTAAACCTATGTCCTAAACGTATTAACTTTTGAACTACGTACTAGTAAAATTTTAAGAGAAAAATCGATTTTTTGTGATAACTTTCACGCCATTATGGATAATGTTGCAAAATTTGGTATACACTAGGTAGCATTTTATGATGTCTCACATATCTTTGCTGTTGTTGCTTACCGGGCAAAGCGCATTCCATATTCCACCATAATTCTAAGTTCTCTAATTTTCAATCAAAACTATCCACAATTATTGCAGATTTTTGCATCTGTTACAACGTCGCGTCTCTACTGAATACATCTGCCAGGTCAAATCTTGTACTAGACAGATTTAGACACGTTTATGTGTGGGCATATCTAGGTTAAAATTAAATTAGCCGTGATGGAGATATGAATTTTTAAATGTGCGTTTTTTACATATGAAAAATATCACGAGAGAGATCGCAGTACAACAAATTTCCCATGCTGTAGTCGTATTAAAAAAAACAGAGGATTTACAAATTAATTTTTGCAAATATGTAACAATACAGTAGAGCACCATTATGGTTTTGAGGGTAATCTGTGGGGGTTATAATTAAAAACACAAAATAAACGAAAGCGTTTAATAACCAAATGTGAAGAAAGAAATAGATAACTTATCTTAAAGATAGTCTTCATCCACGTCCCCATTTGTTGAGTTCATACAAAGAATGCCATTGTAATGGCCACACGCCATAGGGCATCTACGACTCTTTCGTTTGGATCTGGATGTACATGATTCCTTACAGTCTCCCGATGAGCAATTGCAAAAATTTGTTTCCAAAACGCATTAAGGAGTAGTGGCTTGGTCTGAACGAACTGGATCCATCTCTCGATGTCTTAGGCTTCAACCCCAATATTTCATTTTTGTTTAACCAAGCCTGTACCTATAGTACATGCACCACATATCTGACTTACCTGATGAAAAACTTTAAATCCATGGTAGTTTGCATTATTCGAGGTAGGTGGTAAAGACGCTGAATTTAAATTGGTATTGAAACTGTGGATAAAGCACGTAACTAATACTATCCAAATCTGTTTTTTTTTTTTAGTTTTTAACATATACTGCTCTAAAGGACTAGGAAGTAACTTCTTCTAACTTCTCCTTTGTAGGCTGAGGATTATAAAATCCTATTAAGATAACTTTTTCTTTTGAATGGCGTTTACTAAATTAGTCTTTTATCTATTAAACAGAGCAGAAGTTATATCACAACCAGACACCGTAGACATTAAGAAACACAGCTATTGGGTCTTTCAATTTTTGTTGTAAAGACGATATGTTGGTTACTTTGTTTTTACTAATTTTCCTGGGCGAATCATAAAAGTCTCTACAGGTAGTAATGAATTAGTAACACCATGATGTCTGTACTGCTACCGTACCCTCAGGAGAATTGTCACTCACTGACAGTACCGTAGTTATAAAAAGAGTATCGGCATCATGACTACCGAATTTAACATTGATTCCATTTTCGAACAACATTTATCCGAGAGCAAGTATGAAGTTGCTATTGTTGGTGTTGTTTGACAAAAATCTATTTGTGGTACCTTCACTCTAGATGAATTTGAAAAAGATACAATTGGTACCATTTTTCCCGAAAACCTGCAATTTTTACTACAAAATGTTGGTCTATATATCTTCATAGCCATTAAAGCAACAATACCTGACAATCATCATCATCTATGACATAGTGTGTTATGAAATATGTATTTTGAAGTAAAAAGAAAAAGAAAAGGCCACGCATTTCATTCCCTCCCCAAAGGGTAGGGCCCGCTGCTTGGGCTTTCCAAGCTCCTTCAGCCACAATCATGGATTCCCAACATACATACATTAAGTATGTATGCATGGTAGGATTAAGGTTAGGTGCGGTCAGGATAGGATCGAAAGGAACGCAATTAGGGTTTTGAGGGGGAAGATATTACCCCAGCATTCGCCTAAATAGCCGCACATGGTGTGCATATACGCAGTGGCCATGCCGCTATATGTATATGAGGAAAATCCCCTGAAAAAAACTCATACACGGTAGACAGTACCGAGAAGCGAACCCATTACCTCCCGAATGCTAAGCAGATTCGGGAGGTAATATCTGGTGTAGCTTATCGAATATTTTGTATAACGCTCATTTGGTAGTTTTAGGTAATGCCCTATCAAATAAACTAGGTGAACTTGGGGATAATTCATACTCAAAACATTGTTTGACCTCTTCAGGGGACCATCCAGAGCAAAGTATTTCCATCTCAATTGACATCATTCAATCAGGATTAAACGGATTTCTAGCCAGTCAAGTAATTTGCGTAAATTTCGTTGATCCCCTTCTATTCGAGAAGACCGTATCTCTACACGTTGTTCGGATGTGACTACAATTACACCAGAGACATTTTCTGAGGTTTCACTTATTTGAAAACATTGGAACATTCCACTTATCCAGCAAGATAATGTGCTGTCTGTGATTCTCCTTACGTGAGTCAAACGTCCAGTCGTTTTCACACGTCTTCTTGCCTTTCTCAATTATCACATTCAATGGCGTCCAAGGCCAAAACGTATGATTTCTACGAATAACATGGAATTAGCACAATATAAATGTAAATCCCAATCAACGTTCTATCTGCTTTGATGATATTTTCTATTTCACTGTTCGGATTACACAGTTCTTTCAACTAATTCTTGCAATATTCAGGATGAGTTCCAATTTTTAATAATAGCAAGCAACTGTGCAGCACGCAATGTTCTCAAAAAGGCGTAATCATTAATTAGGTGCGGAATACTGTTTCCAGAGTAAATTATAGCCCTAAATTCTTCAAGTCTGGCTTTTAAAAACAATGGTTGATCGTATGTCGCAATGCAGGTGTTCATATTATATTGTTTACATTACTTCAGTACAAACATCAGTAATGAGTAAATGGCAATTGGGTTACCTGGATCTGAATTAATAAAATGCACAGGAAGTAGTAACCTCTTGCCAACCGTTATTTTGAATTTGTGCAGATATATATTCTTGCCGGGACTTATTAGGTTGAAAGTTACTTATTTGACCATATGCTCAATGAAAACGGAAGCAAACTAGACGCACGGAGACTTTTCAATGTTGCTTAATTCAAGAATCTGTGGTTTTACGTAAACTGCCATTAATACTGTTGCAAATTTTCCTGTTTGTAACTGATTTCTAAGTTGTTCATGTAAAGTATCTATGTTCGTAGCTTTTTCAGGTCTTACAACCATGACTCATCGCATGAAGGTCGCAGATCCATCCAGCGTTCGAATATTAAAATGTAAAATGGACAGTAAATCTTGGAACGCAAATTCTCGGTGAAGATGAATGCCCAAACCGGAGACATATAGGACTTTGTGTGCAGGGTGTCCAAAATGTATGGAAAAATGGTTCTACAGCCGTAACCGTACATTTTATCACACAACTTTCAAGACAAAGTTGTTTGACGAAATAATGCGCACATTGTGTATATGTCAGAGAAAATATTTTGTTTATCAATCTTGAGATGTCACGTCATCGGATGCTTTTTAAATCGTAACCTCATAATTTTGTTTCACACACAAAAAATTCAACTCAAATCAAGTATTAACATTCAGAGAAGTGTCAATCTATCTTTAATATGCTAACTCTTGTACAAAACCTGCCAACTAATCTTTTTACACATAAAACATCCTTTTTCCACAAATAAAAACCATTAAATTTCTGTGTATTTGTGAAAGTAGTGCTAGTGAAGTACTATGGTGCTTTTATCAGAAACGCAGATAATCCAGATATTAATAATAGTCGATTATAGAGACCGTAAGAGGACACAGCAAGAAGTCGGTGAACTTTTTAATGAAGTTTATCCAAATCGAGTACCAATTACTCAATCGGTAAATAACAGTAAAGAAATTTAGGGAAACAGCATCTTCCAAAATCTGGTCCACCAAACGTGGGAATAAACGAAGATAGAAAATTAGAGTACTGTTAGAGATCACAGAAAATCCACACACTTCAATGCGTCAGCTAGCTCTAAACCACGACTTAAATAAAGGTTATATACACAGTATACAGAAAGGGGAAATACCGCACCCATATAAACCTATTTTACTGCAGAAATTGTCACAAGATGACTATAACCGACGCGTGAAATTTTGTGAGCTTATGATGGAGCGCGTCAATAATAATCCAAACTTCTTCGACTACTCTTTTCGGACGAGGCCACATTTGATCTAAATGGAAGGGTAAATAAAGGTAATTGTCACTGGTCGGATGAAAATCCCCATTGGATGATCCAACAGCATACCCAAAGACCAAAAATAATTAATGTATGGGCAGGGATTTACCGTGATCGCATTATTTATCTTTTTTTATAAATGATAAAGCAAATTATTCCAGCTTGTCAAGAACAATTTCCAAATGTTGATCTGTGGTTTTAACAAGATAGGGCACCACTCCACTACTCTCTAAATGTGCGGGGATATTAAGATGAAGTCTTTCCGAGTCGTTGGGTAGGTAGACGAGGGACTGTCGAATGGCCTCCACGGATCTTACAGCTTGCGATTTTTCTTATGGGATCATTTAAAATCTAAGGTGTACAGAAACAAACCGGATAATATGGAAGCACTACAACAAAGAATAATCGACGAAGCACAATTATTACCGCCTAATTCATTAACAAATTCTATTAGTTGCTTTTATGACAGATTGGGACATTGCGCCGCTGTTAATGGTCAACATTTTAAGCATTTGTTGCGTTAAAAACGAAATGTTTTTGTCAGGAATTTCAATTTTAGTTAGTCAACTACTTGATTTGAGTGGTTTTTATGTGTTTTTGTTAGTAATAAAATTTGTTTTCCAACTTTCAATAATTTTTTTTCAAAAATGTCATTTAGACAATTGAAAGAGGCATAAAAGCCTGAAACAAAATTATGGGGTTACGATTTAAAAAACTTCCGATGACGTCATATCTCAAGATTGATGACCAAAATATTTTTTCTGAGATAAGCACAATATGCGCATTATTTCGTCAAACAACTTTTGTCATGAAAGTTTTGTGAAAAATGTACGGTTACGGCTGCAGAATCATTATTCCATACATTTTGGGCACCATATATACCATTGCGATTATATCATTAGATAGACTTACTCTTTTTCGTTCAGTTGTCGTATGTTCTTTATTGGCTCATGACTTACTGAAAAAGTGCGTAAAAATATTTACAAATGTAGCGTCCCCCAGGTACCCTATCTTGAAAAGTGTAGTTTGAACTTATTTGCAATAATGCAAATTCAAGAACAAAACAATCGATTTATCTTGACTTTAATTTGACTTTCCTGGCAATAATTATAACATTAGAATTTATTTACAAGTCTGATATTTAATTACTCGCAAACCTCAAATCTGCTCAAACAAAGGGGCCGTCTAGTGTTAGGTAAGTTATGCTCTCTAAGGGTTCGTATTTCCATCTCCTAATAAATTTATTCATAAGGTAAGTTCCAAGGTTACAATAAATTGTCTTTACAATGGTTTCCAAGGTTATTATTCAGGAAATAAATTTATTAGAAGATGGAAATATCGGCCCTTAATGAGATAGTCTGGGTGAGGTACGCGTTGCAGGTAAACAATGAAGCTACTCAAATTAAACTTAACGAGCTTTGCACAATGGTGGTTCAACCCGTTAATGTACTATTGTGGGAAAGAACAACCTATAAAACCCGCTTTATTCATAAATAAGTAATTGCACAAGTACATTAATAAATCAAATAACACAAAAAAAAGACAATGATAGGGTTAAATATATAACAAAGCACCATTAAATCAGGTTAAAGTGAGTACAAAATTATAACATTTAGAGAAAAATTTATTTATGTATTTAATAAAATTAATAATAATTTTTAATAAAAAGTAGTTTAGCTACACATAAACACAATAAAGAAAACAATGTAGTCACACCCACAATTGTGTCATAAATAATCAGAATAAAAATCATAATACGAAAGATGTAACCCTTTAAAACCAATCATGTCGGTCTTTAAGTAAATAGGCACATAAAACAATAGGACAAATCACGGTACATATAAAATTCAACAACAGTAAAATTGCATAGGTGATAATAAGGTAAAGGCAAGGACAAAAGAAAATAGACAAGGAATTTACATGTACACAATTGTTTACTGACTACTAAAGTACAAAATACATACGTAAAATTACAATAAATTACATATAAAGAGAAATTATTTCGCAGGAAAACAATTCTACTTAAACAAACTGACAAAAAAAAACTCATTAACAAAGCCTTACAAAAGTAAGTTGTAAATAAATTATAACATAGTGACCGATGCACAAGTTTGAGTGCGTTAGAAAAATACAGTTTACTTTCTCAGATCACACAGTCATCTATGCAGCAATAAAAACAATAAAAAAAATTCCAGGTGTTTAATAATCATCTGGAACCGGTAGTATGTAACCACTTGGCAATTGCCCATTACAATTAGTAACCAAGGATTATACTGTAGCCGTTCTCCAGGCCCACCTCTACACAAATATAAATGTAAACAACAAACAACAATGCTAATTCACACAAATACAAGAGTGAGGGAGCCCTGTACTGTCTTTTATTTTAGCAGATTTCAGCTTAATGAGCCCGCGTACAAATAAGATACCTTTGCAAGGCCATGCTCGATTTTTAATACGTTATATAGGCTTGTAGAATTATTTGCTGCCAGCATTAATTTATATAAAAATATCTACTTTCACTTGAATATCTATTCCTTTAATTGATGACAGACACAAGTCGTTAGCCTACGCGGTTTAACTTCAAAAAGAGTGACTGTTATTTATAGATCAATATTTGAAAAGCACACCCGAAAGAAATGACAAATTAGCGTTGGCTAATTCAAAAGAAAATGTACACGCAATAAACATTTTAAAGACAAACTGTTTACAATGAAGGTATTTAATTAACCAAATCGATCTGGCTCTAACTGTAACCACCTTTTCCCCGATTTCAGACTAACTACATTTACTCCCGCAATCAACCCCCCCATTTTCCAAAAGTAATAAAAAAAAAACAAAAATAATTATTATGTTGGAACAGTTTCATATTAATTATTAAACGATATCTTAATTTTAAAAGTATTCATTCGTACATTTAGGTCTCAAGTTTCGACGTGCCAAACAAAGACGTCTTTGATTGCAGTATGTACCGGCGTAACTAATTACTAACTAGTGACATTTTTACATCAAGAATGTAAGCATAAGAATTTCCAATGATTCGTTACGCCCCTCAATAAAGCAGCTTTTAAGCGTACATCTGCTAGTCAAACCTCAAACACATGTTTTTCAACCCTTAGCCAAATATTAGTTACAAAAATAAAATATCCCGAAAACCCCATTAATTAACTTTCCTACCGCAGTAACAATTTCGATTTAGAAAATGTTTGTTGCAATAATAAAATGTTCGCGGTCCACTACCTACACAAATTATTAGGACTACTAACTTGGCCTCCGTTTTGAAATTCCTAATTTGACGGAAATACATTCATAAACTTTTGTTCTTATATCGTCTTGCAATATCTTTGCTGCAGCGGTTATTATTCTAATACGTTCTGATTCCTCATATTTTTTCTAGAATTGTACCATTTATCACTCAATATTTGTTCCGGGTACTCTTTAAATGTCAACTAAGATGCCCGCGATTGAAGTGAGAAATATTGTTTAGCGACGGCAACTTACTGTAGAACCAGATATAGCACTAGTCCTATATTTTACAATAATTCCTTTACGTAAATATTTGATACCTGCGCCAGTAGGACAGTCCAAAAAAAATGATGTAGACTTATTTATTGGGAAATGTTCTTCTCTACAATTTTTCGCATCTTCCCAATTTCCAATTTGTCTCTAATTTGTTGAACGTCGCCCCTATAAAACGGTGAATCGACCCTGAACACATTGCATTGCATTCAATACTTAAGTCAGTTTTTAAGACAGTGGGTGCCAACTCGGTGAGTAAATCCTCAAATAATGATGTTACCTACATACACGCCTGCGTCGTCCAATAGGGCGAGGAGGGGCTATGACCCCCAGACCGTTTGTCCCGGCTTGAAATTTCGAGTTTATACCTGTTACTGCAGCAGTCGTCAAAAGTGCGACGTGTAACATACTCGTTAAATAAGGTAAGACAAAGAACAAACATTTTTTTTCGGATTTTTTTTTTAAAATGAGTTGTTAGTGTTCAAAGTTAAACTAAGGGGTAGTAGAACACAATTTAAGAAAAATACTTAACGATTTCAACTGAAAAAAATTAATTAACTTTTTTAAATTATTCGTTATCTTGCTAGATGTCTTCAGAAAAGCGAAAGAAGAAACTTTCGGGACATCAAAACCTCATTAATAAAAGAAGACGCGAAGAAAATGTAGAGAAACATTATGGGAAAATAACACAATTTTTGGGAAAACACAACAGGATGAACCATCGATGTCCTTCTTGTCGACGTACCGATTCACAGATGAGTACATCGCAGTCGCAGCCATCTACATCAAGTACCATAGGTAGACTAGGGTAGAAATCCAGAATTGTGATTGTGATTCAGGGTTTTGGCCATCGAAAATTGATATAAGTACTTCGAAAAAAAAATTAATAAAACATACCATGTGGGGTATCAAATAAAAGTGCATCTTGAGGAGATTACAAATATATAACATGCTACCATATTAGCACTCCCTGGCCAAACAATTGTTTTTAAAACAACAAAAAAATCCAGTATTTGGAGTTGACTTGACATTGACGTCGATTAAAAAAGACCTAATGAAATTTTGTGAAATCTTTTTCTAACCACTTGGGATATCCTCTAGATAGCGCGAGAAAAGAATTAACCATAAATATTAAAAAATAAAAGATTCTCATCAATTTTAACACATGTAATTACTCATTTGTGCAATCAATACATTGACAGTACCTCATACAATCCATCCCAGCAGCACGACACTTACATCGGTTTGTTTGACACTTTTCAAGTTTACACTTACAACAGATAAACTACAAAGAAACCGTTGGTACTGAACCAATAGTAGTCCAAAACGGTTTTAAGGTATTTGTCGCATCTTTTTCCCATCCGAATTGGGTTGGCTCAGGATCATCAAATTTAGCAATATGGGCATTTCCCAAATAACAGTCTACAGGTGAACTCTTTGGATATGCAGGTGTGCAGCGTCACTAGTGGAAGGCTTCCGATTTCTTTGAAAAAAATCGCGCTGTGTTGCAATCGCTCACGTCATTTCCTTTTACCTTGTATAGTTTCACAATGAAAACTTCTGCTTTTGTCTTACATGTCTCTGTTAAAGGTTGTGAACCGAAGTTGTTAAGGAGCTTGAAGTGGTATTTGAAGACTTCCCAAGCAGCTCGTTAGGTGATAGTCGTCGAAAATGACGTAATGCCACAGCCGGTTAGTGCGTATAATGCAAGTATGTTCTCCCTTTCTTGGATGGAAAGCGTCTTACAAATTTCGTGAATAGGGATATATTTAGGCTTCGCTTCAGTTCCTGTCTTTACCCATAATTCTTTGCCAGAAAATTGGTCAAAATGATGGATCAAACGAAGAATTACGTCAGTATCTCTCGCAGAAACGACTACTGAATCGAAACCTCTACAAAGGCCATGAAGAACTACACGACTGTCTGCTTCTTCATGATTAGTAGAACAGAGGCACCTTGCGCCGCCATCTTGGATTTTGACGTCACAAGACCGGCCACGTGGGAGACCGCGTTTTCAACCCCTATTTTTACTCGGTTACGTGTAGGACGTATTTTTTCAACCCTTGATGGAATTTTTATCCCTAATTAAGGACCTTTTGACAGCAATTTTTAACCCTAATTATTAATGGTAGTATTAAGGACCTTTTTTGTTTTTATTAGCTTACCCGAGGGACCGTATTTTTAACCCTTATTTTTAATTACTTCTTTTGGTTACTCCTTTTTCAACCCAATGGAATTTTCATCCCTAATTAAGGACCTTTTGATTTTTTTTATTAGCTTACTTGGAAGACTGCATTTTCAACCCTTGATAGAATTTTTTAATCCTAATTATTATTGGTAGTATTAAGGACCTTTTTGTTTTTATTAGCTTAGGTGAGGGACCATATTTTTAACCCTTATTTTTAATGACTTCTTTTTTGGGAAACCTTTTGATTTGTATTAGCTCACGTGGGGACTGTATTTTCAACCCTTGATGGAATTTTTAACCCTAATTAAGGACCTTTTTGTCAGCTAAGCCTTTTTTTTGTGTTTGCTAACGTGAGGGTGGTATTTAGGGTTGGGGGCTGGCCTTGACTTGGCTTAGGGCTGTATTTAGTGCTGGGGCTGGTCTAGGTATAAGTCTTAGGGTTGGACCTGGGGGCTGCACTTGGGGTTGGTCTTAGGCTTATTTTTGATGGTGTTAAGGTTCTTCTGGCTATATTAAGAACAGTGCCCCTGGAGGTTGCACACGCATACAATGTTGGAA
>JARFJB010001817.1:0-40000 GCA_036346205.1 Vesta saturnalis | reverse complement strand
TTATACCTTAATGTTTCTATATTTTAGATTACATAATTTACCTATGTTTGATTTTGTAAAAAACTATTTTAGTACATGTTTAATTCTAAATGATAAGATAATCAGGTTATTGTTAACGCCTGTTACCCAACCATTCTATTCTGATAAACAAAAGAGATTTTTAGTGCTTTAATTGTTTTAATCAAGAGCCCTGTAATAAAAAAAAAATAACCCCATTGTTTTTTTTCTTTTAATTCAGCATGTGTTTTTAAAAATCGTGTTATAAAATTTATGATTTAGTGTTTTTTTTTTTTAAAAGAAATTATGTTAACCATTTAGATTGGTAATCAATTTTAGACTATTAAATTTAACAAAGTTATGTAACTACACGGTAATCAGCTAAAGTAAACATGAACAGTGATTTCTTACTACATATTATTGTGGAATTTAAACCATGTAACTTTCCAAACTCTTAATACGGTTTTTTATAAAACAATTTGTGTGTGTGTCCGTATGTACAACATGAATATTTTTCAAACCGAATTGTTATTAGAAGGGTAAATACGATTTGCTGTAAGTGCGATAAAGATAATAAGGTTGTTTGTATATTTTACACTATGGGGAAATCAATAGGTGGTTTTTACACAACCTAGAAAGTTTAATTACACAGGCAACACAAAACGGTGACTATCACTGTGAAGCAGTACATCAAAACGTTCTTTAAGTACAGAGCTGGTAAGTGTGGTGTTAACCCTTTATTTATTTACAGGTTTTTAATTACAGTTAAATACACATGTAAGCATTAAGTTTCTTTAAAAAATATTAAGGCGTGCAACATTTTAACGGTTGGATGGATATTAAACATATTTCAATGCAGGTAAACTATGTTTTAATATTCGTTTTATAAGACAATATTGCTGTTATGTAATTAATTAACTTAATAAAAAATTTGTTTCATTAGACCCAAAATGTCAGTAATTTTTTTTTATAGCTCACTGAGGATTTTTAATTATGACATTTACAATAAAAATAAGTGTTCTATAATTAAATTTTACTGTCATTCAAATTCTCCCACGCAAGATCAATCCTTAACACAGCTGCTATTTTACATCCTTATTAGAAAATACGTTTTCTCGTATAGGTAAAAGATCATCCAAAAGCATTTGACCATTTTAAAGCAATAGGATCGATAATAATATCTTATCGATTATGCAATTTCCAACATTGTATGCGTGTGCAACCTCCAGGGGCACTGTTCTTAATATAGCCAGAAGGACCTTAATTCAATCAAAAATAAGCCTAAGACCAACCCCAAGTCCAGCCCCCAGATCCAACCCTAAGACTTATCCCTAGACCAGCCCCCAGTCCTAAGACTTATCCCTAGACCAGCCCCCAGCCCTAAATACAGCCCTAAGCCAAGCCAAGGCCAGCCCCCAGCCCTAAATATCACCCTCACGTTAGCAAACACAAAAAAAAAGGCCTAGCTCACAAAAACGTCTCTAATTAGGGTTAAAAATTCCATCAAGGGTTGAAAATACGGTCCCCACGTAAGCTAATACAAATCAAAAGGCCTCCCAAAAAAGAAGTCATTAAAAATAAGGGTTAAAAATACGGTCCCTCACCTAAGCTAATAAAAACAAAAAGGTCCTTAGTACTACCAATAATAATTAAATCAAGGGTTGAAAATGCAGTCGTCCAAGTAAGCTAATAAAAAAATCAAAAGGTCCTTAATTAGGAATGAAAATTCCATTGGGTTGAAAAAGGAGTAACCAAAAGAAGTAATTAAAAATAAGGGTTAAAGATACGGTCCCTCGCGTAAGCTAATAAAAACAAAAAGGCTCTTAATACTACCATTAATAATTAGGGTTAAAAATTGCTGTCAAACGGTCCTTAATTAGGGATAAAAATTCCATCAAGGGTTGAAAAAATACGTCCTACACGTAACCGAGTAAAAATAGGGGTTGAAAACGCGGTCTCCCACGTGGCCGGTCTTGTGACGTCAAAATCCAAGATGGCGGCGCAAGGTGCCTGTGTTCTACTATGATTTGATTCCAGATGAGATATATCTTCATTTTTTGGGGACACAACTTTTGTCTCCTCTCAGAACCCACCGCCGATAACGAAGTGGAGACCATCACAAGAAGTTTCTGCCAGCTCACATGATAATAAGTGAGCTAATTCGGCCCTATTTTCCAGCAAAGCAATAAAGTTGTGCCAATTGCCAGGCATAGGCACATGCCAACCTTCAATTATCTTCCGAATAGGTGTTGCTGACTGTATCAACCTGATTAAATTTTCATTAAAAATTGCCTTCGCGGAAAGCCTGTTCAACTTCCCCTGGAAGCTGATTCATTTCTGCAATTAATATCGCCATTGATTTCATATAGTGCTGATGGTCATACCTTGCCATTAAGGGTAGTAATGAGGGAAGACTCCACAAGTATAAATCCCAGTTTCTCGCGCAATGACCTTGTAAATACAAGCAGAATAGAAACTATTTGAAGGTTGTGTTGTGAGCGAGTAAGGTGCAGTATCTAATTTTGAAAGCACACCCAAAAACACTAAATAACTACTACTTCTTTAACTAAAGTTAACTAATACAAACCTTAGATACCTAAAAATATATATTGCTTTCGTTTAATTAATCGTGTGGGGAGTGAATTAACGATTTAATTAAATGATTCCAAACGAATTATTATAAACTTATGTAGTATACGGAAAACCCATTGACTATTGCGATTATCAATTGGCCTTGCTGCAAGGTTAGCAGATATACTCAATATAAATTTCTAACAAATTCCATACAATAAATGCTCATACGTAATATCACAAGAGAGTGAAAATAAATTGAAAATAATTCGACAGATATTTCGATAACTTGTTGTCTGGCAATAGCCACGAGAGCCCGTAGGGCTCGATTGGCTATTGCCTATTGACAACAAGTTTGAGAAATATCTTGGAGATTATTTTCAATTTACCTTGCTCTATCTTTTGACCTTCATACTTCCTGATTATATTATACTGGGTGTTTACAAAATATGATCAATTTTTGCAAATTAGAAAGGACCATAACTTTTGTTTTTTAAATGGAACACCCAGTATTTTATCATGTCATCGTGTTCTGTTTTTAATTCTCTTACTTTTTTATTAAGCATGTAATATACCTAACGTTACTTGTTCTCGAAATATTTAAGATTTGTTTCAAAATTAATGACAAGTGTGACAAACTGGACGGTCTATACAAAAGTAATAAAGCAAACAAAAGAATTTGTATTTGAAAAATCATAAATTATTGAGAAAATTATAATAAGTTATAACTAAATCAAATGCTCGATGTGTCCACCATTTTCTTGCAAACAGGTGTGAATTCTCCTCAAAAAAGAATCTTGAACATTTCGCAGCATATTTTGGTTAACCATTTGAAATGCATTCCGTATTATAATTTTCATATCTTCTTTGGTGGTAGGAAATTCTTAGTATACTAAGCTTTTAATATAACCCCACAGGAAAAAATCTAATTTTGTCAGATCAGGAGTCCGAGCTGACCATCCTACTGGCCCTCCTCTCCCAATCCATTTATTGGGAAACGTTCTGTCTAAATGTTCTCTAACAATGCGACTATAGTAGGGAGGCGCACCATCCTGCTGAAACCACATCCTTTGACGTATGTCTAACGGCAATTCTTCAAGGAGCGGAGGTAACTCATTTTGAAGAAATGCAAGATAGGTTTGACCATTAATGTTTTTTTCAAAAAAGTAAGGTCCAATTATATGGTTCCCTGCTATCCCGCCCCACACATTCAAAGACCAGCGATGCTGATGATCTATTCTTCTAATAGCGTGGGGATTTGTATTGTCATAATAATGGAAATTTTGCCTGTTCACAAAACCATTTTTGTGAAAGGTTGCTTCGTCGGTCATCAAAATGTGTTTAAAGAAATCATTGTCCTGTCCTAATCGTTCTAGTGCCCACTGGGAGAATTCCAAGCATCTTTGAAAATCATTTGCATTCAGCTCTTGGACTAGTTGAAAATGGTATGGATGAAATTTATTTTTTCGAATAATCTTAGAAACACTAGTTTGACTAATACCTAAATCAGCACTGAGGTTTCTTGTTGGATTTTCCACTACACTGGTTAGTACCACAAATACGTTTTCTTCATTTATAACCCTTTTTTCTCGTTCTTTTCTTTCGTATTGTACATGTCCTGTTCTTTCAAATCTTTCTTTGAGTTTTTCAAATATCCTTGGATCAGGATTCCTGCGCTCAGGAAATCGTTGTTGATAAATTCTGGAAGCAAGAAATGAATTTCTTCCAACTTCGCCCAAAGCGTAGACCATGTCAAAACATTCATCTTGTGAAAATTTCCCTTTTTACACTTATTGCCATATAATAAAATTATGATTTTAAAAACTCGAATAAGAAGTAAACCTTTGTCCATTAGTGTTTATTGGACCATATTGTCAACAAGACATTTACGATTTGTAAATATTCAAAGCAGAAGTCATGATTATTTTATTAATTTTGCAACAAATCTTAAATATTTCGAGAACGCGTAACGTTAGGTTAGGCTTAATAAAAAAGTAAGAGAATTAAAAAAGAACACGACAACATAATAAAATACAGGGTGTTCCATTTAAAAAACAAAAGTTATGGTCATTTCAAATTTGCACAAATTGACCATATTTTGTAAACACCTAGTATAGTATAATCAGGAAGTATGAAGGTCAAAAGATAGAGCAAGGTATTGTTTACCCGTCTGCCAAACCTTACAGATCTACTGTTAATATTAAAGTCTTCAGAACAATTTAAATAAAGGTATAAATTGTCACTTTTTAAAGAAAAATTTCTAACTTGGCAACGCTAAAATAAATTTAAAACGAAGTACCGTTTTTAGCATTCAACAAGACAAATAATAATAAAATTAAATAAATATAGGGTTTCATTTAACAAAACGAAGCTGAGTCCGGTCCTGCAATTATGGAACACCCTATAGGGATGAAACTATTTTTATTCGATGCACATCTAAGTTTGATATAGATCGGCGCTATAACATTTTTTTATTTTTAATAATAAAGCCAGAATCTTCCGACGGCACGGCGCACTAATGACTCACCCTGTATATATATATATATATATATATATATATATATATATATATATAACCATCCAGTGTACAACTGCCAAACAATGACCAAGATGACAAACACGTCGTCTCCAAATGAATCGTTTTTTTTTAGAAAACAGCCAGATCTTCCTACACAATTAGCGCACAGTGTAACAAACGAGCAGCTTGGACAGAATCGTTTATATGATACTACTACACCACATACTCAGAATAATGCGTACAAACGAATCAAGAGTAATACATCAATCGAAAAACTTTTCTCTCATACATCTCAACGTACAAAGTTTATCCAATAAAGTTAATTTGCTAGACTTGTATCTTTATAAGTATAAAATGGGCTTTATATGTATTACTGAACATTGGCTTTACGCGGATACAATTGACTGTATCAAAATACATGGATATAGCATCATAAGTAGTTTTTGTAGGGTAAAAAAAATTCACGGCGGTAGCGCTATCTACGTGCGAAATGATATAGCTGTCAATTTCAGGAAGATGGAGAACATTTGTAATTTATCAATAGAATTCCACTTTGAATGCTCTGCTATCTCTTCTGGTAAGTCATATATCGTTCCGCCTAATGGAGACGTTTTCTTATCACAACTATCTCAACTAATGCATTTGTTGGTCAGTACTTATGAAGCCATAATTGTTGTGGGTGACTTTAATATCAACGCTTTGCAAACGTCAAGAGAATATGAAAATCTCTGTGATATTATTAATTTACTCAAATTAAAAATGTATGTTGATGGTCCTACCATAATAGCAGCATATGGTAATAAATTATGTAGTAGTGCCATTGATTATATAATTATCAGTACCGATATAATCCGTGTACACACATTTATTAACGCGAATAGTGGATTTTCTGACCATAATGCTCAAATATTAGGATGGTCACAGGAGGAGGGCAGAATCCAAACCAAAGAAAAAAATCTAAGTTAATTCGAAAATTTACCCAATCAGCAATATCTCAATTTCGATACTTGTTTAGTCGTGATAACTTTCTTACAGCTGTGATAAATTTAAGGAGTTTTAGGATCATTTTTTATTCTCTTTAAACACTGCATTTCCAAAGACGTTCAAAACCATAGTATCACTTCCCCCCAAAAACATTAAATAAGTTGCGAATTCTAAAAGAATTAAATTTTTATCGAAAACAATCAAATAACGATGTCTTGAATGAACAGTATAAACGATTAAAAAAAGAAATCAATAAATTGGTAAATATAGAAAAACAAAACCAGACTTTGGAAATTATACAAAGATCAAGAAATATTGGGAAAACAATGTGGGGCTTAATAAAAGGGATTACTGTTAAGAATCAAAAACAAATAACTTTACGACAAATTAATCAAAAACCCAATAGAAATTGCAAACATGTTTGGACACTATTTCAGAACAGTTGTAAAAGACTTGATAAATTCAAATTTTCAAAAAGGCTCTTCTTCTGACTGTACTGTGAGTACAGTATCCTTAGTAAAGTCAATGTTCTTTATACCGGTCATACCAAATGAGGTCATCGGTCTTATTTTCTCACTAAAAAATAAACAGTCTGGTGGATTTGATTAAATATCAGTTAAATTGGTTAAAACGTGTGCTGACATTCTTTCTGATTCATTAACCGTTGTTATTAATGACTTTGTGACAAAAGGGTATTTCCCAAAAGAATTAAAAGTTGCTAAAGTTGTCCCTCTTCCTAAAAATGGCGATCTTACCAACGTTAAGAACTTTAGACCCATAGCCATACTAAGTGTGCTGTCGAAAATAATTGAAGCACTTCTTTGTAATAGACTAGTAAAATACCTAGACGCAAACAATTTAATTTCTATTTCACAATATGGCTTTCGAAAAAATAGGTCAACCGAAACTGCTTCTGCATATCTATTTCAGTACGTAATTGAAAACACTGGATAAATGAAAATCTGTATTTGTAATCTTTTTTGATCTTTCTCGTGCATTCGACACATTAAATAGTCAATACGTACAAAAACAGCTACATTCATTAGGAATCCGTGGGAACATCAATAAATTAATCTTGTATTATCTAGAAGATGGAGTTTCTCTGTTAAAATAGATCAAGATCAATCTGATCACTATAACATTAATACGGGAATACCTCAGGGTAGTGTACTGGGACCTCTAATATTCCTCCTCTATATCAATGACCTGCCCGTCTATTTGAGTGAATTTAAAATGTGTATTTACGCTGATGATGTCTCACTTGTAGTTTCAGCAGATGATGCTGTGATAGCTAGCGATAAAGAAGCCAATAAATCTATTAAATTTAATACAAATATTAAAACTATAGAAACAACCAAACTTTGTACTTTTCTGGGTCTACACGTAGATCGTCAACTTACATGGAACGAACACATAAATCACTTACGAACGAAATTACTCAAATCGATATTTCTCTTGTTATCACTTAAAAAATCATTAAGCAGGAACTGTCTATTAACCGCATATTATGGCACATTTTATTCTCATTTAAGTTATAACGCTATATTGTGGGGAACGTCAACAAATGCTAATAGTTTATTCACTCTCCAAAAGAGGGCGTTTCGAAAACAAGCTACAAAAAAATTCAGACACGCACCCTTACAATACACGTAAGAGGGCTGATTTTTGTATTCCTAAGCATTCACACACATACTATAAAAAAATCCCTGATTTTACTGGAATGCAACTATATAACACGCTGCCACAAAACATCAAAAATAGTAGAAATGCCTTTCAAAAGGGAATTAAAAAAATTTCTTTTCGAAAAGACGTTCTACACCTTGAACAAATTTAATAGTCAAACGGTTACATAATTCAGCTCCCGGATTGCTGTATCCATACTATTTTGAGCAAAAATTCTTGTATTTTGTTAATGTAATTTTCAGTTTATTTTTGTCTTGTCTTGTTTTGTTTGATATTTGACATATCTCATCTACTGTTGTAGGCAATGTAGATGAATAAACATTATTATTACTATTATAAGGTACTCCCATCAAAAAACAAAGTTTGGATTGTTAACTGAGAACTCTCTCTCATACATCAGAATTGGAAGCTTGCCAAAGTTATCTTCGCTGCACTGTCAAGCAAAACGGATAATGCCTCACGAGCGTTGTTGACTGTTGTGTTTTTCAAAGTAAGTGAAAAGCTCTCATTGTACACCAGTCTCAACCCACATTTCCGTCAGCCCTGAATCAGCCATGTGCTGTCCTATAGCTTCTTGATAGTTCAGGCTTATGTGGAGGCCCCCCATTTTTAAAACAAGACGTTCCTGTAATTCTGGAATGTTCGGCTTGAGGTCAAATAATCTATAAGTCTTGGTCAATGGTGAGAACTACATACTTTTGATTATGGGTGTCGGCAATCGAAATGCATCTTTTGACTACAGTATACAGTGTGTTTAAATCAAGTGCTGGAGGAAGAACCAAAGTTAGGTAACCAACAGCAGTCACAGGCAAATCAGAATTAGAATTTTCAAAATCGAATTTTTTCCAATCACTCTTCACCTCTGCGTCCTGCAGCTGACAGAGGAAAACAAAATCTGATACTTTTGCACTTTTTATACAATTGAGGTCCGGCTTAGGCTCATAGCACTCGACATTTACAGAGTCTTTAAAAACTGGCCGCTATTGGGGCAGACAAAGTTTTCTTCAAAATATCAGGGAACGCAAGCTTTCTGCATTCCTTAGGTCGAAGTCACTGAAGACAATCGGTTGTATCCAGGCTTCCACGCTTACAAGCTACCATTTGAGTTGCGTGGAAATCTTTCTTCCTATTCAAAGTATCCATCATTAGATCAATGTTATCAGCCGTAAACTAAATCATTGGAGATAAAATAGTACCATCGTCAGAGGCGCGTGGCTTGAAATTTGGAGGCGTCACGGTGCCAGCTTCCAAGTCGAGAGACTGAAGAGTAAGCTCACCGAGACCATTATCTATACACAGTAACTGTAAATAGCTTACACAATGTCCACATCTGTTAAATAAATCGACCAATTTCCGAGATCTAGTTTGCTGATGAATAGATAATACCAATTCAATATATTTTGGGGATATATATATATATATATATATATATATATATATATATATATATGCCAAATTGCCAAAAGAACACCCCAAACTTTAGAGAACGGTGATGAAGCCAAACGTCTGAATTTTTGTTTGGAAATGGGCAATAGAGTTTTGGAAGATTCAAATTTTCATAAACGAATAATGTTCTCATGAATCGACCTTTTCAACTAACGGAGTCGTTTCCTCCCAACATTGCCGTTAGTGGAGTAGGACGAATCCAAACTTCCGAATTGCTAGTCGCAGACAATGTTTGAAAAAAGTTAATCTGTGGTGTGCGGTTTCGTACCATGGAATTATTGGCCCATATTTTTTTGATCAAAATTTAAACCGTTATTTATATTTGGAAATGTTGCAAAAATTTTTAACTGATAAACTGGATGAATTGCCATTGAACTACCAAATTGAAATGTTCTTCCAGCACGATGGGTGCCCTGCTCATTATGCCGGTACTGTTCGCCAGTGGCTCAATACAGAGTTCCATGATAACTGGGTAGGAAGAGATGGTCCCATTTTATGGCCGCCGAGATATCCTGATCTCACAATAATGGACTTTTATCTGTGGGGTCGTTTAAAACAAATTGTGTACAGTGAGCCATTAGACAGTGATGAAGAGCAATTGAAAAATAGTTTACGGAATGCTGTCCAGTCCCTTTCAATCGAAGAAATAAGGCGCAGTTTCAATGAATTCAGAGCTCGCATTGAAATCTGTGCGGAAAAAGGAGGAGCATTATTCGAATAGAAAATTAATAGTTCAGTTTTTTGAGAATTTCATTTCATTTTACCATCAATTGTTAAATTTATTAATTAAAACTTGTGAGACCAATTTGATTTTTCCTTTGAAACAAATCAATTTACTTCAAAAAATTACGAAAAGCTCGAATTTTTCAAGAAAAATGATATTATCTCGAGAACCGTTTGAGTTAAATAGCAAGTAATTTGTGTTTCGGGGGTTTGAAAACAAGCATGGCAAATCAGCAAGAATGAAATTTTCTGAGAAATCAAAAATAAGAGAATTTTCCCTCTTTTAAAGTCGATCCGGGGACATACTGTATATATACAGGGTGTATTTTAAAATCACCGACAAACGAAAACTGGAGATTATATGATTCAAAATAAGACAAAAATTATGATAAACGATTTTCCGAAAATGCTTCCTAACCGAGATACAGATTGATTAAAAAATAATTTTTTTAAGATTTTTTTAAGATTCCTCAAAAACTACAAAAGATATTACACTGAGATTTGGTACACCTAAATGTCTAATTAAGTACAATTAATCAGATGAGTTTGAGTCAATGGGCTCCATCCAGTGGCGTAGAATATGTTAAGTTAATCACTTTAACTAAAAAAAAACGCACGTCCCTGCTTTTTTTTTAAGAAATATTTTTTGTTAAATTCAACGTTTAATTCTGCAAATAAAATCATACTTAGCATTTTTTCGATTCGGCACCCGTTTTTGAAATATTTTGCATTGACATAAACCACTACATTATTCAGTAATAACCAAATTAAATAAATCAGAGATTGCTTTGCATTTGACAGTTACGTATCTTATGTTTGCTAAAATAGTTGCATTTACGCGTGTTTTGTAATTCATTGTTTGTGTGTAATTACTGTGAAAAAATGAATTATTCCAAACTAGAACTGGTTGATATGCATTTATGTTATGGTAATACTAATTGCAATGCTCGTGCAGCTGCTCGAATTTAGGAACAAAGATTTCCAAATAGAAGACATCCACATCATACTACGTTTAGAACCGTTCATCGTAACTTGTTAGAGTATGGAAGTTCAAAAGGAAAGAAAAATTCCGGACGAAATGTTCGTGTACCAGTTGAAATTGAGGAACAAATTTTAGATAGAGTTTATGAAAATTCATCAATAAGTACGCGTCAGTTAGGTTTAGAATTTGGTGTGTCGCATAGCAAATCTTGGAATGTTTTACGAGAACAAAAGTTACATCCCTTTCACCTACAAAAAGTGCATGCATTATTGCCTGCTGGCCATCCTCGTCGAATGAATTTTTGCGAATGGTTTTTATATAAAAATGCTGAAGATGTACAATTTGTTAGAAACTTATTGACCACTGATGAGCGTATTTTTTCCCGAAATGGAATAATAAACTTGCATAATTCACACAAATGGTTAGATGAAAATCAGCATCCAACTGTAGTTACAGCTCACCAACATAGATTTAGCGAAAATATTTGGATAGGTATACTAGATGATCACCTAATCGGACCTATCCGTTTTCCTCAAAGACTTACTGGCGAATTCTATTTAAATTTTTTGAGAGAAGATTTGCCAGAATTGTTTGACGCCGTACCCTTAGACGTTACAATGAGTATTTCATGCATGATGGTGCACCACCACATTCTACACGAAACGTCAGAGAATTTTTAAATGCACGGTTCCCTGGACGCTGGATTGGACGAGGAAGTGAAGTACCGTGGCAGGCACGATCGCCAGATTTAAACCCATTGGATTTTTTTGTGTGGGGGTATCTGAAAACTCGTGTCTATTCTGTTCAAATTGATAGTCGAGAGCAATTTTGGAATCGCATACAGATGGCATGCGATGAGATTAGGGCTATGCCACAAATTTTCAGCGTGTTAGGTTTCATTTGCTAAGAAGAATAAAAGCTTGCATTCAAAAGGAAGGAGACATTTTGAACAGTATGTATAAAAATAATTACTATTTTGTTTTTGATTCCTTCAATATCTCTTTAATAATGTACCTAATAGTTCACTGCGTTATTTCTTTTGTAAAATAAAACAAATTTTGATTTTTATTGAATAATGTGGTCGTTTATGTTAACGCCATATATTTCAAAAACGGGGTAAATAGGAAAACTACTAAGTATGATTTTATTTGCAGAATTAAATGTTGAATCTATCAAAAAAATATTTCTTCAAAAAAACCAGGGGCGTGCGGTTTTTTTTAGTTAAACTGATTAACTCAAAATATTCTACTCCACTGGATGGAGTCAGTTGACTCAAACTCACCTGATTAATTGTATTTAATTAGACATTTAGGTGTACCAAATCTCAGTGTAATATTTTTTGCAGTTTTTGAGGAATCTTAAAAAAACCTTAAAAAAGTATTTTTTAATCAACCTGTATCTGGGTTAGGAAGCATTTTCTGAAAAGCGTTTATGATCATTTTTGTCTTATTTTGAATCATAGAATCTCCAGTTTTCGTTTGTCGGTGATTTTAAAATACACCCTGTATATTTATATATATATATATATATATATATATATATAAATGTGTTTGTGTGTGTGTATGTGTGTGTGTGTGTGTGTGTGTGTGTGTGTGTGTGTGTGTGTGTGTGTGTGTGTGTGTGTGTGTGTGTGTGCGTCGTGGTGCTGTGCGTGCGTGGCGTGGGCGTGGCGTGGCGTGCGTGCGTGTGCGTGGCGTGTGCGTGCGTGTGTGCGTGTGGTGGTGTGTGGTGTGTGTGTGTGTGTGTAAATATAAAAGCCAAATTGCAAAAAGAACACTTTAATAGCATGCAACTGTCGCGAGTCCGTTGAACTCTCTGCTTCAGCGCTGTCTGTCTAATCTTTGAAGTCCTGGTTTGTCTCTCAACTGGGCTCGCAAACGTAGATCAACGTGGACCAGCACCCGGAAAAAAGTATCGTCTTCTTGATCTTTGTATGCTGTAACTGTTACTTCAGAATCAGATGGATTGTTAGACATTTGCGCAGCAGCAACTGGAACAACTTTTTTAGTAGGAATAAGAAGCATGTGGCGTTCTTCCTTACCTTCCAACCATTATTACACTTTCATTGCAATGCTTCAAATTTTCGCTGATATTAAACTTTTTTGACGCTCATAATTGATTTATAGAGGTTTCGTAATTTTTTTATAATTCTGCAATCTAATATTTTGTAACATTAAATAAAGTAGTACTATGACATGTGTTTCGAGAATTAGGAAGATGGCATTTACGAATATTATTCCCAGAGACATTATTAGAATTTGTTGGTGCAGCCTAAAACTCCACCATTTCTATATGCTACTGCTTGCATTTCATTACAATTCTAGGCCTACTGACGTCACTTCTCCCACTCCTATATTCCCACCTGATATAAGTACGCTGTAACCGCACTCGCTAAGTTTTAAACGCACCCGCACCTTGTGTGTATATTTGAAACTCCTTTATGAACTGATCCCCTCCTTTATCGTAGTGTACTTATATTGTGACACAAATTGTTCTAGATAATTCCATAAACTTGGCGATAAAATAATTATGTGTTTATTTTATAGATAAAGGAATGACTCATAACATCCGGTTGATTTTAATTAAACGTGGTGATTCATTTCTCGAATATTCTTTTCTTATTTATTGTTGCTTAGAACCTGTTTCAGTACATTAAATAGCACACCTACATTATTATAACTTTTGGGGTTTGCTTTGCTACAATTACGGATTCTTAAAAATTGTAGTTTACATATATAATAATAAAATAATAAAAGTTTGTTTTTTAGTTAGTTAATGAACAATACAATCATAGATATTACAGCTATGCGTGATTAATTGTTTACTTTGTAAATTTATTAACAGTTTACTGATCGCAGAGACTTTAGTTGTTTTTAAAGCTTTTTTTAGAATAAAATTTAAAATTTTGTTGGTTTGTTAACTAACTTAAAAAATATATTATTATAAATATAAACTGCAATCAAAGTATAGTATAAATGTATAATTTAAGCTCATATATAATTGTTCTAAAATCAAGACAACTGTATCAACTTAAGGCAGCTCTAAAAACCTTATTAGTAGTAATAATAGTATGTTTTAGTAATTTTATGTGCATATGTACCGGGTGAGTCATTAAGGAAGGACGCCGGTTAAATCCCAGAAACCGCTTATGTTACGACTTCCAAAAAAAAATTCTTCAGTAAATTTGTCCAAGAGAAAATGCTGGAAATAATTTTAAAGTTTGTAAATAGACCGCTAGGTGGCGTAACTGCTGTAGTAAATTAAAAAATGTCTAATAAGTAACAGAAACTTAAGGAAAAGGTATATTGGAAATATCGTAGTTGTATTTTTGGGACAATTTTACCCATTTTTTGTATAAGGAGTTTTTCTCTAACTTCACAGGTTTTCCGTTGGGGGAGCTGCGAAAGTTGTCAGACAAACACGTAATTATCTTCGAAACCAGTCATCGAATCTTAAAAACTAATATTTCATTGGAAAGGTCTTTTCTTGCGCTATTCGTTGATGTATTAAAAAGTTAAGTTTGATTAACGAACAAACCGCTATAGGACGCTTTCCAAATATTGCTGAAATTTTAGCGATTTTCTTCAAAATATTAAATAGAATGGTATGTTTTTTTATATTTTAGTCAGAAAGAGTATAAAATTTCACCTATATCCTGAAAATTTCAAGTCGATATCTCTGTTGGTTTCAATTTTATACCTACTTTAAATTTAGATCCAAAAACAATAAAACGCAAAGTTTTTTGACATAATAGTTTATTACTTATGCCAGCTTTTATAAACACGGGTTAACCCTGCCCCGAGAGTTAACCCCAGAAATTCGATAATACTGACAGTTATTATCATCGAGTTTCTGGAGTTAGTTTATTACCGTTGGTTAATAATTACACCGGGTGGAACATCGAAAATTAACTAGAGATGAGTAGTACGCCATTACTCAGTGGCGACCTAAATGCTCAAATTGTCTGCCATCATTATCAATACACAGCTGCAACCGCTGTTGCGTTGAAAAAACAGCGGTTTCTATCGCCGCTGTGGAAAGGGCGCGAATGGAATTTCTTATCCTAATGACCATATTTTCAGGCGTAGTTGGCCTGGTTGTAAAAACATGGTCCTTAGTCTTTCCCAAAAATAAAAATCTAAACAAGTTAGATCGGGGGACCTAGAAGGTAACAATGGTAATGGTTATTGAGCTGTTAAAGTTAAGAATGAATAAGGAAATGTAGGTACTTAGCTGGTCATGAAAAAAAGCTCCCTCTTTCTATCCGTGTATCAGGAAAAGTGTTACTTAAAATTTGACGCACGCGTACTGAAAAATGTGCCGGACAGCCGTCATGTTGGAAAAACATCCGCTGCCTAGTAAGCAACGGCACATCTTCTAAAAGTAACGGTAAATCGTTCCACAAGAAATTAAGGTACGTTTCATCATTAAGTGGTGCGTCAAAAATGCGAGGACAAATAATTCAGCCTCCTAAAATACCGCACCAAACATTGACGCTCCACCAGCCCTGATGTTAAATTTCTTGCATCCAACGAAGATTGATTCTGGACCAATAATACATGTTGTGACGATTTACTCCACCATCACTGCGGAATGTAGCCTCGTCAGTCCACAATATTTGCGATAACAGATGTTGATTATCTATGAGCATATTCGACAGCTAATAGCAGTAGTCTAAACGTTGCTCATAATCAGCTGCAGTCAGTGATTGATGAAGGACTACATGGTGTGGATGTAATCTAGATTAAAATTGAAGTTATGGTTTTTTAATAGCTATATTTTAATAGCTAACTTTTATTTAAAACTTACTTATGTTCTTTCACAATACGCTGAACAGTAGTTTGTGTTAGTCCCAAGTCATGAGCTATTGCTCTTGTGCTACTATGTGGATTAATTTCGATATATGCTAGAACGTTTATAACAGTTTCTTCCGTTTGGGATCTGCGTGCTCTGTGAGTAACTGGGGGATGAATTGTTCCTGTAGCTCTCAATCGTTGTCATAATCGAGTAAAAAGTCTCTTTTCGTAATGCCGTCTTTCTGGAAAACGAGCCGCATACAATCGTGCAGCAACAGTAGAATTCTGCATGCACTCGAAATATACTGCAAGCATATCATATGCTTCCTGGTTAGAGGACATTGTTGGCAAAAAGAATGTGGCAATAAGTCAAAGAAACTTCTATCACAATACACCCGCAAACACCGCAAAACCGGAGGTAATTTCAGGATAATATTTCCTTGATACTGACATTGATAAAATTAATGTTACTATGGATAAATCGTCATCATGCATTGTTGGTCTGGTAGTGTTATTGGATGATCGTGGCACTACAAAATCATTACCATGGATCTGAACTTAAAGTAGGTAGACAATTGAAACCAACAAAGATATCGACTTAAATATAAAAAACATGCCATTCTATTTAATATTTTGAAGAAAATCGCTAAAATTTCAGTAATATTTGGAAAGCGTCCTTTAGCTTTTTGTTCGTTAATCAAACTTTCCAACGAAATATTCGTTTTTAAGATTCGATGACTGGTTACGAAGCTAATTACGTGTTTGTCTGACAACTTTCGTAGCTCCCCCAACGAAAAACCTGTGAAGTTAGAGAAAAATCTCTTATACACAAAATGGGTAAAATTGTCCCAAAAATATAACTACGATATTTCCAATATACCTTTTCCTTAAGTTTTCTGTTACTTATTAGACATTTTTTAATTTACTACAGCAGTTACGCCACCTAGCGGTCTATTTACAAACTTTAAAATTATTTCCAGCATTTTCTCTTGGCCACATTTACTGAAGAATTTTTTTCTTGAAGTCGTAACATAAGCGGTTTCTGGGATATAGCCGGCGTCCTTCCTTAGAGACTCACCCGGTACAAATTTTTATAAAAAGAAGGGAAAATGGTATATTTTTATAATGCCACATTTTTGTAGTAGACAGATAATTTTCTAGTGACCAACTTTCTCTGTGAAGTGCTAATAGTAATTTTTAGATTCAGCGATGTACAAACCCCCGGAAAAGATCTCTTGTTACATCTTTTACTTCTCGCCACGAAAAATAGAACGAAATTTGAATTTGTGTACCTGTCTAAAATACTCTTTTTAATGAAAATACTTCAAACGTAGAGTCAGCCTCGGATTTAGCAGAAAGCATAAAATTAGGTAATGCCCAAAGTCAAAGCTTTGTTAATCTTGAAGACCCTGGTTTGTGACCAAATAATTTAACTCCATTTCAAATTAAATTTTTTTTAGAAAATGTACCTTCTCGGTGTCAAAACGAGTGTGATTATTATCCTAGGGGTACATCAGATCGAAAGTTTTCCTCGGTCTATTTTACTCGAATTCTACCAAATTTAGAAAAAATTAAACGTCAATGGCTTCTATATTCTAAATCAAAAAATTAAGTATTTTGTTTCTGCTGTAGATTATTTTCTAGTTCTTTAAAAATTACAAGATTTGGTGACACGGCTAATTTCAATGATTGAAAACATATAAGTGAACGTTTAAATGTTCATGAAAACAGCAAATCACATTTTGAAAACTTAAAAAGTGGTCGGATTTAGACAGTCGTTTAAAATCTAATACAACCATTGACTCTACAAGTCGAAGTTTGTTGAATTTAGAAATAAAATATTGGTCTGCTGTTATTGAAAGAATATTTTATACAATGCAATTTTCGTCTGAGCAAAATATAGCTTTTCAAGGTACAAATAATAAATTATTTGAAAAAAAGAATGGTAATTTTTTTAAATGTATTCAAATGATATTCTGATATTCAAAATGTGATCCGGTAATGGCTGAACATACTAAAAAGTGGAAAAGAAGTCGACTGACCTAAAAAAATGGCTCATTATTTAGGAGATAAAATTCAAAACGAAATAATAAAGTTAATAGGCACCAACTTAAAGGCAGAGATTTTAAATAGGGTTAAAAGAGTAAATATTTTTCTATTATCATTGACTGTACACCCGATGTTAGCCACCAAGAGCAAATCTCAGTTTGCATTCGATTCCTGAATTTAAATTTTGGTTTAACTCCAGGCAATGCTGCGCCGAAGAACATTTTTTAATCTTTTACCCTACTACAGATACGACAGGGAAAGGGCTGTCAACATTCTTGTTATCGGCAACAATATGGTTTACAATTTATGCGGATAAGAGCACGACAATATGCGGGGAAGCATAATGGAGTTCAAAAAAAAATTCTTAACATAAATTTGTGCCTTGTTGCAACCACACATTAAACCTTGTAGTGAACGACGCTGCAAAATGTAATATTTCAAGGATTAATTTTTTTTCAACCATTCAAGAAATTTATAATTTGTTCTCGGCTTCGACAATTCGGTGACTAGTTTTAAAAAATATGTATCAAATTTAACCGTAAAACCTACTAGATGGTCTAGCAGAATTGATGCTGTAACTTCTTTAAGGTATCAACATGGAGAAATTCATATATTTATTAACTTTATGGTATAATATTTTAAGTAAGGTAAATATAACAAATCAAATATTTTGACATTTCTCATGCTTGTTCATGTTTAAACATATTAACCGATTTTTTTTTAAAAAGTACTCATCAGACAAAGGGTTTTTAAATTTATTAGTCGATGCTAAAGAAATTGGTTCTTCGCTCGATGTTGAGGCAAAATTTCAAACTAAAGAAGTATTAAGGCCAAGGACAAGAAAAATAAAAAAGATTTCACTTACGAGCTTGATGATGAAGTAATAGAAAATAGAGAATGACGCTTCAAAGTTGATTGCTTTCTTGGTGTGTTAGATTTTAGCATTCAACCTATACAAGAAAGATTTACATTGTAAATGCAGTTTTCCCAAAATTTTAATTTTTTAAGTAATATGTCTAAGTTTTCACAATATTCAGAAGAACAGCAATTAAACCTTTTCACAAATATTGAAAGTATCCTAACGGACTAAAATAAAAATGAACATGATATTAACGGTAAAGAATTATTACATGAATTAAAAATAATTCATTTTATAACACTTAACAAAGTTTCGCCAAGATCGTCGATTTCTGAGCTCATCTGGTTTTGGTCTCGGTGCTGCGTCTCTCGTGGATGCTCGTCCTGGTTTTTTTGGGTGGGTTGGTGGGTTTTTTTTTGTGTTGTTGTTTTGTGTGTGCGTGCTTTGTATATTATATTTTCCCATCCGTTTTAATTTGTCCGGCTTCGGCTCGGTCTGGTGTCTCCCGCTATGTGAGCGTTGTGCGTCTCCTGGTTCGAGTTCCTATTTATTCTTGTATTATGTGTTTCCAATATTTGATTTCTGCGTCTGTCTTGATTGCCTGACGGTTTTTTTTTGTCCATGCTGTGGTTCTTCCGCTCTGTTGGGATTTCCATGTTGCCGGCGATAGTTTCTTTACGCTGTTGGGGATTGTGCGCCTCCAGGGTTGTTGCCCTCTTGGTTTGTTTGTCCGTCTGGCAGTCCCCTTATTAGTATGCGTCTATGGGTTATTTTGAGGTCCTTACGACTTTACTGTTTCGTATATCCGTTTTTCTTTTTCATACGGTTTCCGTCGTGTTTCTGGCCTGTTCTTTCCGTCGGCGCGTTTCCAAAGTCCCCCTGCGCTGTGTTCTCCCTGTCTTGCGTTGGGATTTGGGTTGTGGTTTTTGGGGTGTGTGGGGTGTTGTGTGTGTGTGTGTGTGTGTGTGTGGTGGTGTGGTGTGTGTGGTGTGGGGTGCGTGCGTGTGGTGTGCGTGTGTGTGGTGTGCGTGTGGTGTGGTGGGTGTGGTGTGGTGTGGTTGGTGTGTGCTGTGGTGGTGCTGGTGCTTTGCGTGCGTGCGTGGTGCGTGGTGCGTGCGTGCGTGCGTCGTGCTGCGTGCGTGTGCGTGCGTGGTGCGTGGTGGTGGTGGTTTTGTTTTGTTTTTTTTTGTTGCTCGTACTATTTAAGTTTCGTTTTAATTTTTCATTTTCCTGCGCTGTTGTTTTGGAAAATGTGGCGTTCTTCGTGCGGTTTGGTTTTAATGAAATGTTTCGTATATTTCGTTTCCAAATTCGATTTTTGCTTTCGCAATTTTTGGTACGGTGCGTAATTTTCGCAAAATTCTTGGTTTGGGGCTGTCGTTATTCCATGCCGGCCCGTTTTCAACCGTCAAAGTCGCCGTCCATCTGTTGGTCTCCTTGTCGTGCAGCGTCTCTCCGTTTTTTTTCGTTGGCTCGGATACCATTTCGTGATGGGTATTTTTTCATTTCTCCTAGCAACTTACGTGTCTGTGTTCTCGCCCGGCTTTTTAGAGTTCTTGTCAGGGTCGTTTGTCACTTCCGTTGGTTTTGTTCCACGTTCGCCCCTTGTATCCGGCCCTCTTTCCGCATTTTCGAAAATTGCTATTTCATTCCTTGTTGAACCGCGTGATTTTTTTTTTGTTTTTTTGGTTGTTTGGTGTGTTTTGGCTGGCTCTTCCTCTTGGTTCTCTTTTCGTGTGGTTGCTTGTGCTCGTTTTCTGGGTTTTTTTTTTCCTCTTTTTTTCGGGCTCCTCGTCCTTCTTTGTTTGTCCTCCCCTGTTTCTTCGGGTCCTTGTTTTGTTCTTTTGTCCGGGTTTGGTTTTGGTACATTAAGATTTGTATTACCATTCATTCCTGCAGCAAAATTTATTTTTTTTCAAACCAGTGCGTTTTTTTTTAAGGAAGGGTTTTAGAATAACATATATAATTAGTCCATTTTTGTCGCGTTTACGCATCTAAGTAAATTTTCTTCGTAATGATTTTTAAAAAATTTCACAAAACTTTCAACTTAGATCTGCGAACAGTTTTCACCACTTTAAGTTTTCGGTACCTTCGTTTCTTCCCAGCCCAACCATTCATGATTGAAATCCTTCATTTTTCATTCATTACAAAAAAGCCTTTTCTGTGTGGCCCCAAAAGGTTTTTTGAGCTAAAAAAGAAAATTCCTTACCATTTTTTTAAAAATTTTTTGATTTTCGTTACGAGAAATTTTAAACATTTTAAAAAAACTTTTCAATTTCTTCTGTTGGCCAACTCCTACTTTGTTTTACCTTTGGCCGTCTTCTTTGGTGTTTTACCTTATCAATTTTCTTAATGCACTAGTTTGCTTTAATGAAAAAACTTTTCTTGATTTCCCTCTTTTGCAAAATTAATCATAAAGAACAAGAAAATTAAGTTTAAAAACATAGGTATACTTTAAACATTACACTCAAAACAAAGAGGATCCCTCACGTGCAGAAGGTAATCTAACTGGCCGGCGCCTCCTCGGCAGTAAAGGTACAATTAATTAATCCAAGTGTAAAATTGTACAAATATCAACTAATTTTCTTCCGTTTTTTTAATCACAAAATCTTCATTCCGAGGCTCGGATTACCCATTTGTTTTCTACTTTACAGAAAAATTAAATATTGCTTCTTACCCTCTCATTATTCCGAGAAAGCTCGCGGGACAAGGGAAAACGACCAAAAAATCTCACCGTTTTTTTCAATTTTTTCATTGACGTGACCGAATGGTCCTAGAAACTTTTAGCCTGGGCTATAAAACTTGTTTCAACCGGATTGGAAAATTTTTTTTGGTCAATTTTCAATTAAATTTTTTATTAAACCAAATCTTACAGAAAATAACTCAATGAAAACAAAAAAAAGTAAATTAACCCTGGTATTATTTAGGTAACAATTGAACACCAAACAAAGGGGAACCTACAATGGCGCAGAATTTGATTTCTTTCCTACGTAACTTCTTCGCTTCTTTTTAAAGAAAACTTTCGTTACCTTTGCCCTTTTTTTCTCCAGTTTTTTTCACAATTTATGAAATTGCGAGGCCGATTTTCCGCATTATCCTTTCGGAAATTGTTTAAAATATAACAATTTCCCCTGCTCATTAATGGTTTTTTTTACCTGCAAAAGAAATCATTTACCCGGTTGTTCAGAAAAGTTCAATTGTTGTTTCATAATTTAGATACGTGTAAAGACAACTATCTGGATAACTGTCAATGGAATGGATGATTTTATCATTTACAATATTATTTTTGTATAGTCCTTCTTGATTTCAACCATTTCGGATTTTTTGAGCATAACATCACTTTTATCATGCCAGTGTTTTATTCCCCAAAAATCGACATTTCCTTTGTAAAGAATCTTTCTTAATTTTCCTTTTTCTTTGTTGGGATCTTTCAAACTTGGGTTGACCATTTTTCACTAAAACGTTCGAAATCTTTGTACAATCTAACATTCTTTACCTCTGACAATCCTTCTGCTTATAATAAATTCCCCATTGGAATATAATTTCACCTTGGGTTGTGCCAATACGTCTCGATATCTTGATGTTTCAAAAGAGGGATTAGGTTTTGATCCTCCTTAACTTCTCTCAGTTTGAGCATAAAGGATTTTCAGTTCTTTCTTTGTAATCGTTATTCCGGTATTGTGCTCCTAATTATATTCTTTGATACCATCTGGGTATCTTTGCGACAAACACTTTCGTATTACTTCAGTTGCAGTCAAATCTCCACTTTCCTTTATAAGTTCCAAGGTGTATAACAACTTTTGGCAAACGCCTCGTATTTTCAAATTCAAAAACCCATTTTAAAAATTGAAGTTTAATTCCTACTTACGCCTTTTGAGGGATGAAGGGTGTTTTTTTTCTTTATTATGGGTATTAAACGGTAAGGTCAAAAAACTGATACCCTTCCTTTTTGTGTTTGTTCAATCATCTAGCAACAAATTTTTGAAGATACAGAGTGATTTCCAAAATCGCCGGTTTTTATTATTCTTTACCTTATTTAGGAATAAAAAGCTTTGGATACGGTTTTTGATTTTAGTTGAACCGTGGGTCAAAAAAAAATAGTGTTTTTTTTAGTTTATCAAAAGGATTTTCTTAAATGGGAAGATCGATAATCTCAAAAATTGCTTTTTTTAATTAATTTTAATAATTCTTTATTTTATTGGAAATAAAACTGGATAAAAAATAAAAACTTTAAACTAAAACAACCTAAAAAATAAGAAAAGTTTATAAAATCAAAGTAATTTTTAAATACTTATTATAACAATTGCATTTTTCTAGGTGCCAAATTTTTCCATTCTTTAATTTTTTTGCTTTAATAAATGGCGTTATAATTTAAATTTACTTTCCCAATCAATTAAAAAATTTTCACTTCACAGTATTATTTTTTTATAAACTTCATTTTGTAATCCCCAAAAAAAAGTCATCGTCGGGTCGGGAACGGGAGGCCATTGTTTGGCCATTTCCAAGCCAATTTTAAAATTGCTTTGAAGTCCCTTACCAGGTCTGTTTTTAACCTTTGTTGTAAATAAAATTATTTCTTGCAGCAAGGCATGTTTCCAATCCAACCATTTTCCAAAATTTGGATGTATCCTTACATTCTTTTATTCAAAATTTTGGTTAAATTTTTTGATATGCGCCACCCATAATAACCCAAATTTGTTGTATCCTGGCATCAAATTTATTTTGAAAATCGTTTTATGCGATTAAAAATTCCTTGTGTATCCTCGCGGTCCATATTTATTTTGAAAAATTATTCCGATTAATTGTCGAATAAATTCTGTTAAAGCCCTCTTCCTTCCAATTAATTTGAATTTTTATTTTATTGGTTTATACTTATGCTTTCTTAACGTTTTTAAAACTTTAGATTTACTTGTGCCAATATCTTTCTCAATATTACGGCTAGATATCGTCGGATCAAAACACAAGCTAATGTATTTATTTATGTCTAGAGCTGCGTCTTTATTTTAACTCTCAATTAGCACTCAATTTTCATAATTTTGAAAATTATTCATTTTAATCACCTTTTTTAAAAAATATAATCGGAAACGAAATAAGAATACCAATACATAATTGTTACTAAATTTTATGACATGTAAACAAACAAAAACAATTGCTTAAAACATTCAATTAATGGCCAACTAAAAAAAAATGTTTTTTTTAGTATTTTAGCTATTTAGGACAATGCAAAATATTAAGTGTTATATATTGTTGCAATCTCAAGAAAAATGCAATTTTTTGAGATTGTCAGATACAGGGTATCCCATTTAAGAAAATGCTACTTTTGATAATAACTCAAAAAATAAAACATCTATATTTTTTTTAAGAACGCCACTGGATTCAACGTAAAAAGTCATAAAACTTTCGTATCTAAAGCTTTTTTTTATCTCCATAAATAACCGAGTCATAAGAGATAATAAAAACCGGCAGATTTCGAGAATCACTCTGTACCTTCGAAACCAATTTAGTTAGCGTAGATCCCATTGCGCCATTAAACTAAACACTAAAAAAGAGAACGGGACACGTATCTTAGTTTTTTTGTATCTCTTACCGTTTAGCCTATACCCTATAATATTAACGAAAAAAACCACCCTGTACTGCTTCATAACAAGTCTTCCCTGGAACGCCACGAGACTTTCGTCAATACAGATTGTTTGTCCTGGTGTATATATATTTTAATAGTTTCTGCTCAAGTGGTGTACTAACGGTTGAATTTTATATAATCTGTCGCCATCAAGGCACTCATCATTGCCCGAGAAATGCCACATTCTCAGTAATATTTCAAAACGATTTCTGGACATTGTGGATGGTGCAACTTTATTCTTGTAAAAAGAATTTCGACTCCAGTAATTTCTGATGGAATTCATTCTTACTAACCCCATATATCCGAGAAGGCCCAAAAATCGCTTTAGTTCACTGCAACTTGTAGGTTCCCAGGAATGAAGCCTTGATTTTCTTGGAGTATTACTTTCGTTCACGAGTGTTTGTGTAGCGTACTTGTTTATTTGATTTACCATTAATTTCGTCAAACATTTGATTTGAAAGCGCAATAAAACTCATGTGGAGACTGATCAGATAGAAGAGCAATATATGCCGGATTGGTGCCATGTGGACGGTCGAACTTGAAATTTTGATGGTTTCCTAGAGGTAAAAAATTGATTCATCTGATATCTGTCTAATAGAGTTCCCAGAATCACCATTGTTTTCCGTCTCACGCTCATTCTCAAGCTCCGTAATTTTGATTACTTTTTGTGTTGATGAATTTTGTGGCTGTTTTTGGAAACATTTCCGTTGAAGGATTGGGATTATCGTAATTGATTCGCCCAGTTTCATCATCAGAACCTAATGTATCTCCTTCACTAGAACCGATGTCAATTTTCAGAACTAGATGGTAGATAGAGGATCGGCCAGTGAATCCGTCGAACTGAAGTCTTCAAATCATTTTCTAAAGAAAAACCCAAAATACAAAAACTAAATTACGAGGATTGGGATAATTATGATAGAATACTTACCTTCCAATACCCTTCGTGCATTTTCTATGATAGTTTTGACACGGTTACTCATTCGATCTATATTTATAAGAATGTTGACGCAGATAAAACGTACGAATTGCAAGAAAAACAAACGCATACGTGTAACACATCAACACAACTAAAACTCGACGGGAATATTCGAGTCAGAACTTGCAGAAGTGCCTCCCGGGCGTGACCGCCCCTGGCCGCTGCGGTCCTGCCCCGCCGCTCCCGTCGGTCATGATGCCCCTGGCATAGTTTATATGAAAGAAAACAAAATGTTAATTATTTTACATATTTTGGACACTTTTAACACGTAACACTACCTATAGAATGCAAATGTTGTGTGAGAAATTATCATGATTTCACCTTGGCGCTCAATCTGTTAAAGAAAATTTTATTTCACTTAACTTTTCTTTATACAAAAATATTCATTTTATTAAATACATAAATAAAAAGTTTACCTCGAGTAGGATTTGAACCTACGACCTGTACTTTGCTAGAGTACCGCGCTAACCAACTGGGCTAATACAAGCCCCAATCCATGTAAATTTTATATACAGAAAGACAAAATTTACCTCGAGGTAAACTTTTTATTTATGTATTTAATAAAATTAATAATAATTTTTAATTACATATTTACTTTTGAACTTATTCGTTCATAACAAAAACTTATAATAATTTCTTTATAAAGTTTTTTAATACACAGACAAATAAGTCTAAAAATTAATTAAACAATATTAAATATGCTTAAACTGCATTATCGGCATTTTTTAGATGCGGCTTTGGAATTTTTTTCAGATTAGCATCGAAATATTTATTAACCTCTATCTGACATGAAGTTTAAACGTCCATCTGACAGATTATTGTTTCTGTTTTTACAATGTTGCCTACTTTGTATTAAAAGAGGTTCCGTAATTATCCTAAAAAAATTAATATTAAAATTATTTCATTTCTTTTAATTTCCACTTGGAATGTAGTGTGTTGTTCCACGCCAGATATTTCATAATACGTAATACGTAATGTACTTTTGTAAAATAATTCTTTGACTATTTTGAATTCACAATTGTTTCTGGGTTCATCATCAGAACAAATGCTGTTGTTTTGCTTATTTGATCAACTTCGTAACCTTAAATAACGACAAAGGTACTGTTTGCACTTTTTATGGATTTAATAAACCCGAATATTTAGCATAGTTAGGTGTAGAATTATCCAAAAGATGTTTTAAATACTTATATACTATGCGCTAATGTTCTACAAGTAGTGGAATGATCAATTCAATGATCATACCGGAAGGTTTGAATATTTCCTGAATTTAATTTTATATAAAATTTTGTTTAAAGAAATTTCTATTTAAATCTTACATATTCACAATGAAATCGCTTTATAGGTGTTACAAAATATATTTAATAGCTTAGGTTTACCGCTTCAGATATGGGTTCATACTCAATCAAACTCAGTATATGAAAAAATTAAATAGAAATAAAATTTTTGAGAGAAATTTATTCTTACGAGAATTACAATACGACGTATCTCACTGCATAAAATAAATAATGTTTTAAAGGTCTTTGAACTTGATTTCGAAATCTCGACAGTGGTCCATAACTTAAGCCTGCTTGTGGCTCCATTTATTTTGGTTACGATTTCCATGCAATCGTGAGGTCAATGCATTTTACATATCTTTCAAGTGTTTGTTACCAATGTGTTTATTGACACCGTCGTTGATACCACACACGCGTATCATTACTTATTAGTTATTTGGTTGAATAATAAATCTGTTTCAATTATTTTGTTTATTCATGTCCAAAATTAAATTTTAAATTTATTATTCCTTTTTCTTGATGGTGCAGGCATTGTATAAGTGTGTAGACAATGAAAATTTAATTGTGAAACGAAGCAGGTACCGACCTATCATGTATTGTGCAATCACTGCACTTTCTGTATACGCGGCATGCGTTAAGCACATCTCTTGTAGGTCGCTAGGTCGAGGACCTCACGACACGTGTATATCCTAATTGGACTTTCAATATGTAATATCAAATCCAAACTAGGGTGTGATGGTAGGAAAAATCTTAAAAATTAAATCCTCATCCCTAATGAAGTACAATAAGCTTTTACCGATATATGTACTTGAATCCATTCATGTTTTTAGTATTAATCTAACTATAATAATGGTACATTTCAGTGACTTACTTAAGGAAAGACCTTAAAAGTAAAAGAAACCTCCCAAAATAAACAAATCAAACCAAAGAGCAAACGAGTCTACATGGTAAACCTGATTTAAACCCGCAGAAGGATTTTTATCTGTTACATTGTGCTACATTGTTATACCTCTAACGATTCTGCTTGCATTAAACTATCATACAATCCTAATAACAAGTTCAAATTATTAATTAGGAAACTATTAAAGAAACGAAACTTACCAGCTGAAATAATTAAGAAACAAACATATCCTACAAAGCGAAGATTTTATGGATTGCCAAAAAGACAAACCAAATGCTTCACTCGACCAATTGTAAGCTCCATAAATTCAACAACGTACGACTAAATGCCTAAATGTTTTACTTCGACATTTCCTTGATTCGAACAATTCCTTTATAAAGATTTCAGAACAGTGTATTGAATTGATTGGCAAATTAACATTAACCTCAGATGATTTGTTAGTTTTGGCATGTTCACAAAAGTACCAATAAATGACACCTTAGAACTATTACAACATTTCAACCACAACGAGATCAAATTATTTAAACATTGTCTAACTACATTATTTTTCTTATTTAATGGCGAGTACTATCAACAGTTAGATGGATTGGCTATGGGATCTCTAATTTCACCATCGATATTTTATGGAACATTACGAAGAACATGGTCTAAATAATGCACCTAAGAAACCAAAATTTTGATTTAGATTTAGTGATGATGAGACAAACGACATCTACGGATGATAGATCTACAACTTCAAATAAGTTTGCCATTTTACCTTTCTTTGCAAACACAAGCAATAAAATTGGTAAAATATTACAAAAGCATAATATGAAAATAGCTTACAAAATCAGTATTAAAATTCGAATTCTGTTAAAGACCAACTACTATTACATACGTGTGGTGCTTACCATGCTCTTGTGGTAAAGTCTACATTGATGAAACTGGAAGAAGTATTAACACCAGGTTAACAGAACACACGTTTACTTCATCCTAATAAATCAGCAATTGCTGAATTCTAGCTAACGACAGGGATGGGTATACAAGGAAGATTCGAGAAGCTATTGAAATTCTGCAACAACCTAACTTGAACAAGGATAATGGATATGAACTATCCGATACCTGCTTATCTATTTTCAAGAATCGCAAGTTAGTAGTAGACGGGCACCAACCCCTCCAGTTTTTTTACGTCACAAGCCCCGCCCACTTTCACTTTTTATACGCACACGTGGGAAACCGTATTTTCCACCCCTGAGGTTTCTTTCTAGAGGTCATTTTCAACCCCTAATTATTTTTTACTCGCCCACGTATAGGACGCGTTTTTTACCCTTATTTTATGGTTTCTTTTCAGAGGTCTTTTTCAACCCCTAATTTTTTTTTGTTGTATTAAGAGTCTTTTTGACAGCAATTTTTGTACCTGCTCACGTGAGGGGCAGATGTAGGGGTTGGTCCTTGGACTTGGGGTTGGTCTTGGTCCTGGAGTTGGTCTTAGGGTTATTTTGATGGACAGCCCTAATTAAGGTCCTTTGGTTGTATTAAGAGCAGTACCCCTGGAGGTTAGGCAAAAACGCATACAATGTTGGAAATTGCATAATTACCCTAATAAGCTATTATTATTAAAATTATCGATCCTATTGCTTTAAAATGGTCATATGCTATTGGGTACGTTCGGATGATCTTTACCTATACGAGAAATTTATTTGTACGTTGTATTTCTAATAAAGAGGTTCTTGTAAGACACGTGTAAGGCTTCGCAACTTGTTCTCGGGCCTTGGCCCCTGGCTGGAGATGGTATGGCCCAACCTTATAAGACAAGTGTAGAGTTTAGCCCCTATCGATTTGCAATTGTAGGTTTCTTAATCTTACAGGTAGGCTTTCGCCCCGTCATACAAAATTATATTCTAATAAGCCTTGTAAGACAGGTCTTGTATCAGGGCCAACCCCTTTGAGTAAAAATGTTAGCGCCATCTACTGGCGTATAGACTAATCATTTTTATAATAGAAGTCGATAATGCCACCTCTCTCTTGCTCTATCTTTTTTCCCTCCCCTCTCTCTTTGGCTCTTTCTCACACAAACAAATCAAGTAATTAATTAATCAATCAATCTCAAACAAATCATGCTCGATCAAATCAACCAGATCAATCTCAATAAATCGACCGAAATTATGTTTTGTTTGCGGAAACCAGATTACAGTTCAAACTGAATACATTAAAGTCTAATTAAATATGACGTGAAAAAAAACAATTTTCCCTAATGCAATGATGCTTTATGTAAGTAATACAAAACCTGATTACTGCTACTGTATTTAGCAGTTATGTTTATATAAAATTTACTTTCAAACACACAAATATTTTAAAAACTTTTAAAACACTCACATATTACTTCACGTTTATTTTTTCCAGTTGAGATTTAGCAATGTTCTAAACGATTTAAAATTTCTAATCTGAAATAAGAGTGACGTAATCTAATTTTATTTGAAATTTTAGAAAGCATCACTATCATCGAGATTTTGAGATACATTCATCTCATCGTCTTCACCTTGAACGATTTATTGTAACAACCTATAAAGCATCTAAAACCCTTGACAGTTTCATCAGAACAATTATTACAAATGAGGTTAAAATTAATTTTTCGGGTTTAAATTTTATTCCTTTAAAGCTGTATTTTAAACTTAATTTTATTGCACGTTTCAATTATGTTTTTAAACAAACAAATTTCTACAACTTATACAAAACGCTTACAATTTCACCCTATATTTTTTGCAAGCCTGAAAACACGCAAAAGAAAAACAAACCACCCAAAACACGCCAAAGGTTTTATAAACAAACCACAAACAACACAACGACACACACAACAAATAAAACACCAAACGGAAAAAAAACCAACACAAAAAAACACGCAAACCGAGAAACAAAAACGAAAACACGAAAACAAACACCAAACGAAAACACACAAAAAACCCAAACGAAAAAAAACGCTAAAAAACCGAAAGCGGGCAAAAATGGAAATCCAAAACGGAACACCTAGGAAAAAAAACAGGAAAAAGAAGGAAAACTTAAAGCTGAAAATAATAAAATTAAAAATTTATTAAAAAAATAAAACCTTTTTATTTTAATAAACAACAATACTTCTTTTTTTTAATAACCCTTTATCTTCTTCTTTTTTGAAGGATTCGTCCTTCTCCTTTTTTCCCTTTTCCCCTTTCATCGCTCTTCTTCCTCTTCTGTGAATCATCACCATCACCCTGGATGTGAGATAACAGCTCATCCACGTCATCGTTTTCATCAATTTTGGCCGGTTATGTTGTAATAGTTTATTAACAAAGTAAAATCTCTAATGTCCGCTGATGTTGGCTCATAAGCAGGAGAATACATCATAATAATGCTCATTCGATGACAGTTACACAAAGAGCAAAACACACGAAACGAGAACGCTGTGCATAGGGCCTTGTGGCTGGTGCACTCGTCAATGCTCGTAAATCGGTTATCTTCGAGGAAGTTTGAAGTATTGAAACCCACACTCTAATATCTTCCCTAATTTTATAAATCTAAACTCCTTTTTATGGCTGAGGTATTTTTTGGCTTAAAAATATCAAATAAGGTTTAATAAAGGAAAAACATTTAAAGGTATTATTTTAAATATATGTATATATGTCGATAAAGATTTTAAAATGTTTATTACTTTTATAGGGATGTCATAAGATCAGCTCTACAAATAGTTGGTTATTCGTTGATTTTAAACTTCTAGTTATTTAATTCCGTATGTATATAAAATTAAAACCTTTTTTTTATTTCCATCAGTTTGATATTCTTAAAAACATGTTAATTTAATTTAACTCTATGTTATATATAAGTTTATTACTTTCAGTCTTTTTAATGGGGTTTTTTAACAGTTAACGAACACGTTTCTATGAAACAATTTTTGTGTATTAATTGAACATGCAAATAAATCAAAATAATTTTCCGAATGTATGGTGGTGTCTGTTTAGAAAGAGAATCTGTTTCATAAAGCATCATTTTATTTATTATTTCATCATATTTAATTAGACTTTAATGTATTCCGTTTGAACTGTAATCTGGTTTCCGCAAACAGTAAGACATAATTTCGGTTGATTGATTGAAATTTATCTGGTTGATTTGATCGAGCATGATTTGTTTGGAGATTGATTAATTAATTACTTGATTTGTTTTTGTGTGAAAAGCCGAAAACAGAGGGGAGGGAGAAACAAGATAGAGCAAGAAAGGTGTGCATTATCAACTTCTATTATAGAAAATGTTCATTAGTCTATACGCCGAATGGCGCTAAAATCAATTTTACTCAAAGGGGCTCGGACCTGATGACCTTTCTTACAAGGCTAGGGCCTCCTTATTAGAATACAATTTTGTATGACGGGGCGAAGGCCTACAGCTGTAAGATTAAGTTAGAACCCGCATACAATTACAAGGGGCCACGATAGCTAAGCTCTAACTTGTCTTACAAGATTGGGTTCCTATCCAATAGAATATAATTTTAATAATAATATCTTATTAGGGTAATTATGCAATTTCAAAATTGTATGCGTGTGTGTTTCCTAACCTCCAGGGTCTCTTAATACAACCAAAAGGACCTTAATTAGGGTTAAATGTCCATCAAAAATAACCCTAAGACCAACTCCAGGTCCAAGACCAAAAGTCAAGGACCCCTACATCTGCCCCTCACGGCAAGTACAAAATTGCTGTCAAAAGACTCTTAAAAAAAATAATTATTGAAAAGGCCTAAAGAAACCATAAAATAAGGGTGAAAACGCGTCCTACATGGGCGAGTAAAATAATTATTGAAAATGACCTGAAAGAAACCTTATGGAAAACGGTCTCCCCGGGCGTAAAAAAGTGAAATTACTTGTCAAAAAAAGTGGAGGATGGTCCCTACTACTGTTATACAGTCTACGACAGTGATTTAATTTTAATTTTCTAATTACTGTAATAATATTTGTCACTTTGATATTACGCCTGACAAAGGACATAGTTTCTGTCTGAAAGCTTGCGAATAAATAAGTAAATAATTCACACAATTTTTTCCCCAAATAAAGCGTTATTTAAAATGTCGAATAGTGAAGGTTTCAATTCTTATACTTTGTTATATTGTTGTACTTCTTGTCTATGTGTACTCTACATACCGAGTTACATTTTTGATCTACGATGACAGGTCTAATTTTAGTTGTTTGTTTACATATACGGTGAATTGGACTCTAATTACTCTAAATTGACCACACGGTTCGAAAATGTACAGACTAACAACCGTGTGTTTAGTTTTTTTTGGGTTATTGTTCTCAGTGAGTATCCCTACCTTGGATTTCTTAATGGGGTTTCTATTTGATTTTTTAATGACATTTGAAATTTCCTTTTTGTTAATGAACATTTCTGGTTTGATTCCGGTTTTTAGGGGCAATTAAATTAATTCGCCGTCTGATTCTAATTCAATTAATTCACAGGATTTGCAGTTATGTTAGATTCGCGGTTTAATCAAATCTCTTCTGATTCGCCTCCTGAACTTGCATACCTGCTTATCTTGACTTTCAAGATATTCGTCACATCAATTTCTATACAATTTGTAGAAATGTGTATAACAAATTTACGATTGCCTTTGGAAGAATCCATTAGAAGCTCATTATCGTATTTTTTCAATTACTGAAAGGTTAAAAACGCCTTTCCACATTGTGTACCACGTGGACGTATATTATATGTCTATGGTATACCACAGTTGGTATTGGTATTGGTCCTATTATATTATAAAAAGTGACCGTCGAATTAAAACGTTATGCCTTTTAATCGCCTACCTGCCATGATTGAAGATTCTAACCAGATTATTTGTGCACCTCCACTTTAGGATTAAATCAGCCGTACAACGCGCGCGAACTACGGTAACAGACTGCTACCACACCGATCATTAAAACCACACATTAGCCATTTGATTTCCAATGAATTAAGTTTCGAGCAGATTTTCACGATATTAACACCCTTAACATTGCACCATGTCGGCAACTGCATTACTCGAACAAGGTATACGATTATATCTTAGAGTGGTATTAAAAAAATAAAGTTTTAGGTGTACAATTTAATCAAGTGCAACAATCGAAGCTCCAGTCGAATGGTTAAACATGGCATTTAAAATATTTTTAATGAATACGGTACTATTCATTCACCAATACATTATAAACAAATAAACCGCAATCCGTTGCCCTCGGTAATTAATACCCTCATAACTCCCTTGATATATAAATATAGAGCGCTACGTTACAGTCGGTCACTGTCTGATGATCGGATAAGAATGCTTATTAAAAACGAAAAGTATCCGGATAAACCGCTAAGGTTTTCTTTCCGAAGAATCGACCATCTCAATACAAACGTAACGCTTTCAACATTGGACAAAGTACCTCGAAGTAACAGGTCCTTTTTCTCTTGCAAGACCATTAAGGTGCAAGTGTGCTTGATTAAGTTTCCAAATGTAAAAGGACGTCAAAGTATAACAGGTTCCAGTCTTGAAGAGACAACAGCTATGATAACTTATGTCTCACCATAGCTCTTGTTATGGCAAAATAGCCTTTCGGCAATATTCTTAAAATCTAGTATGGCCAAAGTTGGGGATCCTGTCCAGGGTGAAAAAACTAACGAATAATATGCCTCAACCAACGTAGACCTAAATAACACTGGGATCATCAAACGTATTGTACAATTTCAACATTATTTCCCTTAATTATTAATAATAAAGTCTGATACGATACATATCAGTATGGATCTAACAATTAGTTTATATTATTTTCATCTAGTGCATTTTTTCAATAGACTATTTGATGTTTGGCGGTGGTTGAATAGCAAGGAAGGACGGCGTGGATTTTATATTTTCGTTCCAGCCCAAAACTATTTACTAACTATTTACGGAATTTCTGTAATTTATTATAAATGTAAAATCGGATTAAATTAGCTAAAAGGTTTGGTACACATCAAGATGGTGTTTAATCTTATAGTGGTGTCAGCGTTAACAGTCCATCAAATATTCTTATGCCTTTAGATTTAGATTTAAATTATGGTAAAATATTTGCAGTTAACTTTAAAAAAGATGGTGTAATCAGCTCCAACATTTCTAGTGTTGTCACGATGTATTAATTTAAACTATACCCCAAAGATGGCTGTAAGCGTTATTTCGAATTATACCATAAAGTATGGTGCCAAAAGGCCTTTGTAATTTTTCAAGGTGGATGGTTTAGCATTTAAATTATTAATTCAATTTTCTGATTTACTTGATGACAATAACTTAATCTCTATAAAATGCAACCTAAAAAGAAATATGCTACAAACATACTTTCAACAATTGCGATAATTATGATCGATCACTCATAATCTGAATTTGTTCATTTCTTTTTCTTTTTATTTGAGATGTATATAACTTTAAGTCTATAATACCCTTCTAGAGTGCTATTCTAATATTACCCTTTTTTCTTATTTGACATGTACAATTTAAGTTTGTAATGACTCTTCTACAATTAACTTGTTGTTACAACTGGTGGAGTGGAAGAACAGATTTTAGCTGAACTTAAATACACCAAAATATTAATTCGTCTTAATTCATCTTAATTCACCTTAATTCACCTTAATTCATCTTAATTCATCTTAATTCATCTTAATTCATCTTAATTCATCTTAATTCATCTTAATTCATCTTAATTCATCTTAGTTCATCTGAATTCATCTTAACTCATCTTAACTCATCTTAACTCATCTTAACTCATCTTAATTCATCTTAATACATCTTAATTCATCTTAATTCGTCTTAATTCGTCTTAATTCGTCTTAATTCATCTTAATTCATCTTAATTCATCTTAATTCATCTTAATTCATCCTAATTTATCTTAATTCATCTTAATGCGGCTTAGTTTCAACATTTGTCCTTTCCGAAATGGTGTATTTTTGGATTAAACATTTTATAATAGGTTAATAGTAACGAGAGGACCTATTGAATGGCCTGCTAGGTCACCCGACCTAAACCCGTTGGATTTCTTTCTGTGGGGTTATCTCAAATCAAAAGTATATGTTGACAGGCTAAACAATCTGGAGATATTGATAGAGAAAATCAGAAGAGAAGTGAGGGCCATAACTCAAAGTGGTTGAAAACGTGCAAAGTTTATTCATCGCCTTGGCAATTGCCGCAAATGTTAACATTTTGTTTTTTGTTTGTTGTGTTTTTTGAATAAATTGTGCATTTTGACAGAAAACAAAGGCCGCCTTCGTTGATGCGGTCTTAATGGTTGATACGTTCAATTGTAAATTCATCAACTGTTGACTTTAGGTATAGGACATGGTACATGAGATTTACTCAGAATTCAAAGCAGATTCAGAAAATGAAATAAAAAACAGGTGTTTCCATTTGACAAAATCAAGTTGGTGGTCCTAACTTATTTTTGGGCCACCCTATGTACAAAATTTTACCACTAAAAACTGCAGTCAAAAATAAAAATCGATGTGTCCGAGCGTTTCTCCAAAAACTAGACCCTTGAACTTTAAATGAATTTAGACATAACCTTTTGGGACTCACTGTATAATATAAGCTTTGTAAATACGTTTTTTTTTTTTTTATTATAAAAATGTCCGACGTATTCTATGCAAATCAGTCATTGCCCAACTGCCATGTATCCGAAGTATACCTATGCATTTTTTTAAGTTTAAGAAAATTTGGGAACGCTTTTTTTTCATATATTGGTTGCACCGGCCTATCGTCGACCCTGTGTGGAAGCAGAGATGCGTGTGCTGTAGTAAATTCCAGTGATATTGTTAAGTGTTCCACAGTAGATGCTAAGACGAGAATAGCACCTATTGAGCTGCTATTGGTACCAAAATTTTAATTCTATGGATCACGATTTGGAAAGACATTAATTTAATCTTTAACAATCAACGTACAACAAATTTTCTATTGGGCAGATTCCAAAACCGTATTGAGCTGGTTAACAGCAAGCGCAAGGCAGATCAAAAATGAATTTGTTGCATTTCGGGTTGCAAAGAGATTTGACAAACACTTAAAATTCATATTCGTAGAAGGTAAGATTTTAATTATAATGTAGCGTTTATAGTATTTATAATGACGCTACAAAATATGACTAAGATTCTTTACAAAATGTGACAGTTCTCCCAATTATATATATATATATATATATATATATATATATATATATATATATATATATATATATATATATATATAACCTCTAAAATTATCGCACCACCTAAATTATGACTCAAATATAATTTATTTTATTTCTGAATCAATGGATGGATTTTGATGATTCTTTCTTCACGGTGTATACAGGGCAGTCCGAACTTCGGTATCGAACAATACTCTGCGTAAATTTTGATTTTTATTAAAACTTAATTTAAAAAAAGAACTCCGTTATTCATCGTGATCTTCGCTTCATCGGAGTTAGATCTGTCACTCCCATTTTTTTTTATGATTGTGGACCTGAACAGGCTAAATAAGGCCTATCGTGCTAAAGCACTCAGGAACACTTAGGAGGATGGATAGAGGGATAATGAATTGCCAATAGATGCCTATGAACAGCTACCTTAAATTTTCTCATATCAAATGAGAGTAAACAGGAACTAGGAGATCATTCCAGAGTTTAGAAGCCGTGTAGAAAAATGTGGATTGCGCCCGTTTGGTACGACAAGTGGATATTTGTACTGCATACTGATGATGTGAATGAGCGAACGAGTGTTTCTCGCAAAGATAGCCGGAAATGGTATCAAATAATGTAATTCACCAGCACAATAGCCGTTGTAATAACGATAATACAAAGAAAGAACTGAAACCATCCTTCTATGCCAAGGGACTGTATGTGAGAAGTTAAGGACGGGTCATTTATAAGCCTAATCGCTCTCTTTGAATACGATCAACGATATCGAGAGCGTATTGGGAGCACTAACCCAAAGGTGAGAATTATATTCCAGATGAGGCCGAATTTGGGCCTTATACAGCAGAAGGAGTTGTCGAGAGGTAAAGTACTGCTTAGATCTGTACAAAAGCCTATTTTACGAGCAGCTGTTTTGGTAACTGACAGAAGATGGTCAACCCATGAGAGATTTGAAGATACAGTCATACCCAACAGAGTAATAGAGTCTGAAACTTAAGAACTGAGCCATTCATACTTACAACAGGAATGATCGATTTTTGCGGACACAAGGCAACACTGAGTTTTGTTAGCATTAAATTTAACTAGATTATTGCTTCCCCATTCGAGAATACGTTGAATGTCTTTGTTGATTGAATTTGCCATTTCAACTTTAATTTCTTGATTTGACATAGAAGGTGGATTATCACTATGAGTAGACTGAGATGAACTACAGTGAAGAGTGCTATCGTCAGCAAAGCAATGGATGGGGTTAGTTGTTGAAGAAATAAGGTCATTTATGTACAGAAGAAAAAGTGTAGGCGCTATAACGGATCCCTGTGGTACGCCCGCGTTAATGCTAACTTCTTTTGAAAAAAGCCATCAACTACGACACGTATTCGTCTTTTATCAAGGAAACTAGAAACCCAGTTGATGAGCGTATCATTTAACCCAAACGAGGTGAGTTTGGCAAGTAAACACTTATGCCAAACTTGGTCAAATGCCTTTGAGATATCTAAAGCTACTACAACTGTTTTACCGGACTGCTCTATTGTATTGTTCCAAACTTGGGTCACATATGAAAGAAGATCGCCTGTTGAACGACTTTGCCAAACCCATATTGGTGGTCACTAAGGAGTTTGTTAGTTTCAAGGAACGTGAGAAATTGCTGATTGATGACATTTCTATGATTTTAGATAAAATGGAAGTGATGGCAATTGATCGGTAGTTCGAGGGATCGGCTTTTTTTGGGAATAGGTTGAACATTTGCTAACTTCCATGATGAAGGAATTCCCAGAAGATATAGAGATCATATAGAGCTTAGATAGGACTGGTACTAGTTCGGGGAACATTTCTTTAAGACAATAGTTGGGATACCGTCTGGGCCAGTCGCCTTATTGAGATCAAGCCTACTGATGATCGATTCCAAGAGCTTGTACCGAAAATGAATTGGTTTGATAACGTATGAAGAAGAGTTGACTAGGGCACATCTTTTCCAGAATCATTGAGACACGAGTTTGATGCAAACAAATCCACAAAACGTTGGCTTTGTCTACAGAATCAGCAACTACCGATCCGTCAATAGATGTCAGGGGGGGAAATGACGATGTTCGAAAGTTTTTACTAATGGCTTTTGCTAAAGACCAAAATTTGCGACTGCCTAAAGGAGATGTAGCTAGTTCATTGCATTTTCGTTGTTCGAACAACTTTTTGGTTTTAGTGATACACTTTTGCAGATATTTCTAGCACCAACGTATTCTACATGACTGTCAACCGATTTATTAGATTTCCATTTAATGTAACATTTATTTTTTAAAGATATTGCATCAGAACAAGCCTTATTGAACCAGGGTTGGGAACGTGAATGACCTACACGGTACTGTTTTTTCGGAATGTATAACTCCATTCCCATGAGGATGACTTCAGATACTGAAAGAGCGATGTCCGAAGAAGAGGACGACTTAAAACAATATTCACGCCATGGAAAGGTTGCAAAGAAATCCGTAAATCACTCCATCGAGCTGACTTAAAACACCACAAGGTTCTATCGGTTTTGCGAACAACAGTGGAATTAGGTACAGTAGAAATGATTTTTATTAGACAATGGTCGGAAAGACCTAAAGGTGAAAGAACGGAAGTTTTATAAACAAGAGGGTTTGATGTAAGAAAGAGATCTAGAAGATGTAGTATGGTTAGGGTTATCAGGGATTCTTGTGGGTTCAGAAATCATTTGTGTGAGATCACATGAAATAGCAAATGTTTCTGCACTATGACCAGCGGGATTTGTAGTAGATGAAAATTGAAGCCAATTAGAGTTATGAACATTGAAATCGCCTACAAATGAGATATCGCAAGATGGAAACTGAGACAGGAGAGAGTCAACTTTCAAAATTTTTATTTTCTAAGGAAGAAACCCTCTTGCAAGCAATTCTGTCCTTGATGTACGCACATACGCCTCCTTTATATCGAAAGTTAGAGTGAAGATGGTATTGAGGAAATTGCAAGTCGGGTGACTCGGATCTTTCAGAGGAGACTTGTGTTTCAGATAGAAACAATATATCAGGTTGTAATTGTTCAAGATGTTGGTGAATAGCATTAAGATTAGACCTGATACCGCGGATGTTGCAGTAGTGAATCAGAGAGTTGATACTTTCGATGACCGAGGTCGCTTGGGCCCTGTCCTCCCGGACATCCGAATGGGGCAGGATTTTACGTCCGGAATTTATAACCCTAGAAACCACAGCCATCTTATTTCTTAATTTGGGACTTTTAATCCGATAGGAAGACAGATAACACGAAGAAGCGGTCATTAGATGAGGATCTACAGCCGGATACAGAAAAATTCCAGGACATAGTCGCCAATAGCGGGATCGTCGTCGGGTCTAGGTCAACGGTAATAGGTATCATTAATAAAAATATTTTAATTTAATTACTTTGTTGATTTTAACTGTGTATTTCCTGTTTCGAATTGGGTCTCTGATTTAAAAGTTTTTTTGGGGTGAGATT